>JAKCPI010029217.1:0-54250 GCA_023213315.1 Euborellia annulipes | reverse complement strand
TATATATATATACTAAATGCAAACTCATGTTTTTTGTTTATCTTTGCTCTAAATGTCGATTTCCCTTTGAGTCAAGCCAATAAGTAAAGAAGCAAAAAAGGGAAGGAAATTGAAAATGGATCTAGAGTTCTAACATTTGATGGTGTTTTACTATCAATATTTCATGGCAATTTATGAACAATTCTTTATGAAAATTTTAGTTTCAAGTTCTAATAAAAGTTTTTTTTTTTTTTTTGTGGTTTACTTAAAATTTTAAAAAGTTGAATATGTGAGTTTCGCAGGCATTTAAAGTTTCTTTCCAAAGCTGAACCTAAAAATAAAATTACCTGGAGCAATAATTAGTGAAGTGGTATTTTGATTTTGTCTTCTTTTTGCATCAGAGAGTATATCAATTATGAGTGTTGCGAATTCCCTCGCATTAAATCTCGCTAATTTTTGCCGTCCTTGATTTCGTGTCGAAGAAAATTCAGGATTTACTGGTAGAAATGGGACCGTGTTACAATCAAGATTAGAATTTGTTTCTTGTTGTATTGACATCCAAACTGTTGAGGAAAAAAAATAAAAAATTTTAAATAATGGAAAAAAAAACTTTTTGAAAATATTTTGCATACTTGATTCGGTGTCCCGTCGATCAACTTCATCATAAACATCCATAGCCAATTCTTCAAAAAGGTGATTTGGTAACTAAAATATAAAATACAAAAAATAATTATCTTCAATTCCTAGACGAGGGATTATATAATGAAAAGGGTATCTAGATTGGAACAATTATATTTGATATTCAGCGAGTATATAATGAAGGCACCAATCCATCTGAAATTATTGTTCATACTGATGACTGTTGGTGCAACTTTTTTAATAGCCCACTATAGAATCGTATAGATGGTCAAATATCAGGCGTTTAGAGACTGATTTTTTTTCAAACAATCCGATATACACGGGGGAAGGGGGGTATTGTTTTTTTTTTCCCCAAAGGAGAAAAAAAATGTCGGGGAATAAAATTTTTTGAAAAAAAAAAAAAGGTTTCCCGAAAAAAAACCACCCTTTCGGGACAAATTTCTCAAGGGAGAATTTTTTAAAAATTAAAAACACAAAAAAACGATTGTCTCTCACGGATCCTGAGTTTGAGAGAATGAACCACATTATCGTCGGGTGTGAACATATGTTATTCCGACAGCATCGCTCTCAAAGAACGTGCATGCAATGCTTTCTATCACTCTTACTTGGTGTAGAAAACATAGGGAAATGGAAGTCCATTTGATACGAGGGCAGGTCAATAAGTCCGTGACTTTTTGAATTTCCCGCCTCTTAACTGAAATGGCAACATTGCTCCTCATGATTGCTCCTGTCAGCAGGCAACTATCAGCTGATTCCTGTCGAAATTGAACCAGCTGGGTCTTTTAGTTTTTGTTTGACATCCATTAATAGCAGACTACCTCGTGATTTGAGAAGACAATGCAGGACAATACAAGGGTGCACACATGTGCAATTTTCAAGGCAAAAATCCATGAATTGGGATACGAAATGCTTCCTCATCTGCCCTACTCTCCGGATTTAGCCCCTAATGACTATTTCTTGTTTCCAAACCTGAAAAAATGGCTCGGCGGAAAGAGATTTGACTCCAACGATGAAATCATCTCAATTTTGATGCCCACGACAAATTTTATTTTTTGGAAGGGATAAAAAAATTGGAGAAACGTTGAACAAAGTGTATAGAGCTCAAAGGAGACTAGGTTGAAAAATAAAATAATTTTTTATCCAAAAACCTGTGTTTCATTCAAAAAGTCACGGACTTATTAACCTGCCCTCTTACACAAAGCGTTGTTCCAAGCAAGCTATGTGGCTTTAGCACTCACACACGAAAGAGCAGGTTGTAACATCACATGAACTCAAAAATAGAAGTCTTTTAAATAGAAGAATCCAGTATTTTGATGTTAAATAAAAATTGCAAACATTCAGAGTCCGTAATCTCCAAGAAATTCAGACCAAAACGTCTTATTCTGGGACTTTTATTGAACCTCGGGCATTTCAATTTGGCTGATATCTCCATCCCTCTATTATAATTTATATTTAATCTCTATAGGATTATATCAGTCTTATTTGAAAAATAGATATCTTTTAACATACCTCTTGTAATTTCTTTTTAGCATCCTTGGATATATCCCCAAAAATTAAATCTGACATCTCAGGAATTATAAAATGCTGTCCATTATAATGATCTGGTTTCCGGTTGCATAGAAAAAAGGCAAGTTTATCTGTTAGTTCATACATACATTCAATTAAACGGTTTTCTATTTCTCTAAATCCGGCCATCCTGAAAATAAAATATTTTATTTTATATAGAGAATATAAATATACATAAACAGTGGCAAAACCAGGATTTTCTCCTGTGGATATATTGATTTTTTTAAAGATTTGCTTCTCGGTGAGAGGGATTGTGATTTTTTGAGGGATTCTTCTATAGAGTTTTACGTTTAATATTTAAAACAAATGCAAACATTTTTTTAAAATAAAAAGACCAAAACGTCATTAGCAAGAGACTATTTTTCTCGCTCCTGGAAAGGGTTTAACCCCCCCCCCCCCTGGTCATGGTCATATATGGTGATGTTTTGATTCATTGGAACTAGAAGTAGATTTACTCTGAAGATAATAATTTAATTTATTGTTTAATGGCAATTACAGCATACCTAGCATAATCTATTGGAGTTTTTCCAAAATTATCACAGCCTCCCGGATCAGCTCCATAGACGACAAGCAGTTCCAATTGTAAAATTTGTCCAGCTTTAGCTGCTACGTGTAAAGGAGTTGTGCATTTTTCCTGGTAAATAAAGATAATTTTTTTTAAATTATAATAGATATATTCTCTATATAATAAGTAAATAAAGAAAAACTTACAGGATGAAAGAAATTTGGATCTGCTCCTTGAGATAAAAGCCTTAGACTAGTTTCTAAATTTCCAGTTCTTACACTTGAATGAAGTTGTTTACTTAAATCATTTTCAAGTAAGAGAGTATCATCTTTGCCTGGTTTAAAAACAAATGCTAACATTTGATGTTTAGCTTTTATAAAGTCTGCCTTAACAGGACTAAAAATAAAATAATCATCATTATTGTTAAAAATTCATTTTAATGATATTAGTGAGCCTTTTGAATAGAACTAGCATATGCTTTTTACAAAATATAAATTATATTGAGAAAGTATTATGATGCAAAAACAATTAGGTGTAAAGATTTTAGCGGTGAGAGTTTCATTTGTGTCGGGTAAATGTCTATCTGTTTGTGAGTGTGTTAAGGCCGAACGCAGACGACCAGACATTTTGTCCCAGACCGTTTGGTACGCTCTAATCAGCATGGCTTTAAATAGGCAAGGCACGACATTCGTCATAGACGAACCAGTGTATGGCTTCCATATTTAAAACCATGTTGATTAAAGCCCATCAGACTGTCAGTGGTTTTGTTTTCTCTCACTGCGAGCGTTCGGCCTAAGAAAATAACTCAAAAACGGTGCAAGAATTTAGGAAGAGTCGTTGTCATTATGGAGTCAGGGATTCTCCAAGTGAATCAATGATAAGGCGGTTGATTAGTCGATTTGAAGAATAGGGTTCATTCAAGGACCGTTCACGAACAGGTAGACCCCGAACGGCTATTTATTTATTCAATCACTGCACAACGGCTTTGATGCCACTTATAGGCAGGTTACAAAAAGCCAACATATTTATAACATTAATTTTAGATCAGTTTATCACAGTAAGAACCCTCTTTCAAAGTTGTAGGTGGTCGGAAGAAAAAGTCTAGTTCACCGTATTTCCTATCATACACTCCCATATAGGAGTGATCTCTTAATGAAATTATTCCTAGGATGCGGTAAATAGAATAGGTCACGGCTATTAGTGAAGTTGCTGTTGAGCGCGAGAGCGACAGTATTGCAGAAGATCCATCAATCTCAATTCGAAGGCGTCGGTCCTGGACTGAACCCTGTCGACGGTTTTATTATTGATTCACTTGTTAGAGAATCACTAACACCTTAATGACAACGATAGGTTCATTGTTGCAAGATAATTGACATTTGTTTCATTTTGATAATAAAATTGCACAATCTGTGTTCTTTGTTCAGTTGTGTATTGTTCCATAATTAATTTCCAATATGTCGTTTATAAGAATCTGAAATGGAAGTTAAAACAAAATAATTACAGCTTTCAACCCCTTCTTAACTAATGACTCACCCTGTATATACTAGTTGGCTACTACTGGTCTTAAATCGTGTATCAAGAAATATGACAAATATGGCAATAGCTGAAAAAAATTCTTTATAATATTTTTAGAATAATGAAGACTTATTCTGTTTTTTGTTCCCATCTGATATTTCAGAATTTTTGTCATTTTCAAAAGCTATTTTTTCAAATAAATTCGTCGTTTGGTTTTTTTTTCTAATCTTTATTTTATTTTTATTCAAGTCATTTTATTAGAACTTATCTTAAATTCTAAAGTCTCTCCTCGCTAACTTGATTCTTCTCACTGTTCAAAATTATTTTCCAAACAAAAAATTAATATTAAAAGGGGTAATGGTTTGCCTTTAAAAGCATATGCTGAGTTTTATTCATAGATTGGATAAAATGAAATTGCTAATTACTGTAGTGGATCTTTTGGGTGTGGTTTTTTTCTTGACATTTTAGGACTTAAAGGATCTAATAAAGTATGTTCCCAGATACTATTTGATCCATTATTACTTAATGTTTGGACCATTTGCAATCGAGTTGGATTGCAATGTCCTTTTTTTAATGATAGAACTTGTGAGACATGTCGCCCTAGACTTCGATGAATACTACAGCATTCATCGCAGAGAAATATTCCTCTATTAATAGATGCCCAAGTTGGATCTTAAAAATAAAATCTTTATATTAATACAAACATTTTTTCGACATTAATTAAAAGGAAATATAAAACTCACCTGAAGTTCCACAATCCGCGCAGATATCTGTCAAATTCCTTAATTTGCTTCGTGACATCATATATAATATAAACTGTTTAAATTCACAATTTGAATAAAATATTTAATCATAATAAAATTATTTGCCTGAAATTAAAAGATTTATTTTTGTTTTATATATATTTTGAATTTTATTTAAAATATATATAAAATGTAAATACCAATTTAGTGATGTGATTGTGAGAAAAAATGATTATGGAACAATAAAATATTTAAATCACTCATTTGAATAGAGTTTTATAATAATTTAAAATAAAATTTGATTGACAATTAATAATTTCTAGACAGATCTCTTCTCGGGTTTTAGCAGGTTAGCAGTTCCAAATTTAACCACAAGCGGCGCTTCCGGCATTCTAAGCTTTCAAAAAAATGTAATATTTAATTTAATTTAATATTTTTTCAGACATTTAATACCTGCAGTAAAGGCATAATTATACATTTTTTGTAGATCAAATTTCTCGTTTTTGGGTAGTGTTTACCATCCGCTAAAACCTTCATTGGGGTGCTGTAGCATGAACCGAAAAATTCTCTTCCTGAGGAAGGTTTCGGGAACCCACCTCAGTATACTCACATGAAAATTATTCCCCTTGTAGGCCTACTATTATTTAAATAATTTGAAAAATATTTATCTTTTACATATGATTTCTTGTAAAAATTGCTTATGAATGAAAATGAAATAAAAAAAAAATCATTTTGAATTATAAAGATGATAGGTCTTTTCATTTTTTTTTAATAATTTTTTTTCTATTTCTAATTAAATTTTAACAATACTGCGAACAATTGCGAAGCTAGTAACAAGTGGTTAGGATGATTTCACTTATCACTTCTTACATCACTCAAGACATACAAAAATAGGCTTAAAATTTTTGACATTTTAAAACATAGGAAAATTTTAATTTAAATACTAATTATACTTTTTTACATATAAATTAAATATTATGATTACGGCAGATATTATTAAAACTGATTATCCATTACATTGGTTAGTTTGGAATAATGATTATCAAGAATTGAGTAAAGAATTATCAAATAATTCCGTATGTACCAATTTTATGGAAGAAAGACTTCAAATTTGGTAATTATTTCTTTTATTAATTTAATAAAATTGATTTTTAGCATGATAGAGAGAAAAAAGATTGCCGAGGAAGAACACCTTTAATGTTAGCCGTCACATTAGGTCATTTAGAATGCTCCCGAATGCTACTTCACCATTCTACGAATGTTAATACGGAAAATAAAGAAGGCTGGACCGTCGTCCAAGAAGCTGTATCAACGGGCGATCCCGAACTTCTTCAATTAGTCCTAGAAAGAAGAGATTTTCAGAGATATTCAAGTAGAGTTGGAGGAATACCCGAACTCTTACAAAAACTTAAAGAGGTATATTTATATTTTTTAGGATTATTTATTTCATGAGGTTAACTTGAATTTTCTCCTTCTTGACTTGGATATTTGGAAAATACTATCCTTTTTGTTTTTTATTAATAACAAATTTACTGGATATTCACTTAAAAAATTCATTTTCTCACTGTTAATTAGGCAGAATTGAATATTCTCCTTAATAATTTTTATATCCCCAAAACATTTTAGTCTATTTTGACATTTGCGTTTGTTAATTGTGATCAGAGATATACAAGTAAAGGTTTTATTTCGGGAGGTGGGGAACTTACATTTGAAATAATCTATTTTTTATTCAAAAAATTAGGAAGAGTTATTTTTTCAAAACAGTTACAACCATTAAAAAAGGTGCATAGTAACATACTGTATATTTTGAAAGAAAGTCATCAAATAAGAACAAAATTATATTTATATTATACGACTTTGTTAGTGAGTATACTCGCGATCATACTCGCTAATAAAGCCGATTTGTATTCATCGCCATTATTTGCACAAAGGGCTGTACAAGAGAATTAAATGTATCACCCATGTCTAACTTTACTGTGCTATTTGAGAATCAACGACTGATGATGGGACAATAAATTTGGCCCGAAACGTCTCGGCATTCTGTGAGCATGAGGCTTGTGATTTACGGCTGCACCTGCCTTCCAGTGTAATATCCGTATCCTCAGCCACTTCAAATACCCTATAGGTCTATATTTAAAAAATTTTTCAGAGCAGTCTGGACTGGGGGTTCTAATTATAAATGTCCCTGAAATGGATATAATATTATAAAGTATTGTGCAACCACTCTGCAACGTTGTAAAATGCTGTTTAATGATAGTTTATGTAAAATAATTAAAAGGAAGAAAAAAAAAGGCTAGCACTTTTACACATATCAAAAAATACAATAATGATATTAAATATTTAATTTCTTAATTTATTGCCAAGAACCCCAAGAGGAGAATATTCAAAGTTCCTCCTCTTCATTTATTGATATATTTTTCTAATAAATTATTATTAAAAGGCTCCAGATTTTTATGTTGAAATGAAATGGGAATTTACAAGTTGGGGTGAGTTAATTTTTGTAAAAATATATATATATATATATATATCTTTTATTTATTTAATTTCGCTTTTTAATTTTGTTTTTAGTTCCATTGGTTTCAAGAATGTGTCCAAGCGATACTTATAAAGTGTATAAACAAGGGTCAAATGTCAGAATTGACACCACGCTATTGGGCTTCGATCAAACAATTTGGCAAAGAGGAAACAGAAGTTATATTTTTAAAGGACAAAGTATGTTTAATTTTATATTTTTATTTTTGCACCTCTTAAGATATAATTTAAAAAAATTAATAATAGAATTATAGTAGCATTTATAAAATATAAAATTTGCTCTTTTCAATCTAAATTTCTAATAATTGCTTGCATAGTTTTTTTTCATACATACAATATGGGCAATTGATACATTTTCATTAAAAATAGATATAAGCTTTTGTTCCAAGGAAATCAGAGATCAGCTTATCTTAAAAGTGATTATAAATTTTATCACTTTTATTTTTAGATATGTTTTAATAGACATTTTATATAATAATATAGACAATTCTTTGGTTTTTCTCTCACCTTTTTACCTTCTCTATTGTCTAACAATTAATCCATAAATAATATTTTTATTTGAACTATACCTTTCCTTTGACACGCAACTATTTTTTATTTTTCAAAGAAAAAACACACAATCTGAAGACTAATACAGCGTTTTTTGAATATATTTTGTCTCTAATTGAATAATTCTTTTGTATATTAGTGGACCGGTTTTAGAATTTTAGTAATAAATAGCCAAACAACCAGAAATCTGTGTTATGCCGATAAGGCAGGGATAACAAATATAAGCCAGGTGATATTCCTATTAAATAGGGAGATTAATTTTTTGTGGAAAAAATATTTATTTATTTTTTACACACAAAAGAATAATGGAATTTTATTTTGCCAATCAGATATATCCAGCAAATTCATCTGTTCGTCCGTCAATAACTGTCCCCTAGATTATCTTGGCAACCTGTAAGAATTTTGAAACCAAGTTTTATTTGTTCAAAAAGAACTTCTAAAGAGTATAGGAAAGGGAGGCCGCCTGGGGGAGCAAGATATTAAAGGAGGGCCATGCGGCTTAAAAAAGACCCCGCTGGGGGCTACTATTATTTAGATTATTTTTAAAGAAGAAATTTTATTACCTATACATTGACAAGTTTCCTCTCCATTTTTATTTTACATTTTATTTTTTGAATCATAAACGTATCCAGAAATTTATTAAGGTGAGGGGGGTCTCCTCCCTAGATAACATATGGACTAAAATTTTATGTTGAGGGGACGATTTTAACCGCGCTACCCCCCCCCCCTCCCTTGGATATTCCTGAATCTTAGGCTGAACGCACACCAATTGAGCAAAAACGTTTTCGAAAAAAAACGTTTTTGCCTAAAACTATTTTTTCAATGCTTTTCTATGGGTCAACGCACACCGAAGAGACAAAACACAATTGGACATGAATGAACAAAATGTTTTGTCCGTAAACGTTTTTGCTCGATCGGTGGGCGTTGGCATAGAGCAAGACGTTTTGCTCTTGGACAAAACGTTTTGTTCGAAAACATTTTGCTCAATTGGTGTGCGTTCAGCCTATTTGTTGTAGATAGACTATAAACTTTGTATAGAAAGAGAGGAAAAAACCTAAGAATATTTTTCATAATTAAAAAAAAAAAATTCATTTTTGCCATTAATATTTCCACTTTTTAATTTAGATATAAATTTGAATAAATAAAGAAAAAATGCAGACGAACTGAACAGAAAGTAACTAAACCTGACGTGAACATTACCCCACGATCTCTCAAGTGCTCTAATATCTTTGAGCGATTTTGATTTTAATGACCAATAAAGATTTTAGGAAAATAAATAAGAAATGGAGAATTTCTTTCAAAGATTAGAATATTAACTAAACTTTAAATTGTCTCAGATATACGAATGCTTAGTTGACTTTAGATATCAGAAAACATGAGGACACAGGGAACAGGCACCCGAAAGATGAGACTCGAGATAAAATAAAACTCTCCAAATAGCCTTCTCTTCAATAATTGAATTGGCAGTCAACTCCTTGTGTCCTACGTTTATTTTAATTGTCTTAATTGAAAAAAAAAACACTTTTTGAATCTAAATTTATCTCCTTATGAATTAAAACTACTCTGCGGTTTAATAAAAAATTAAAATAGCATAAAGTAAGTTGCTTTTTTAATCGGACCTTTCTACAAAACTCACAAACATAGGCGTAACTAAGAGGGCGCCGGGGGTCTGCACCCCCCCCCCCCCCGAGAGCTCCTTGCCCCAAGAAAAATTGAGAAAATATGTGGCTTTCCAGCAAGGGCGGATCCAGAGATGTTTCTCGGGGGGGGGGGGGGGTAATCTGGTGTGACTCGTCGCACAGCACACTATTTTTTTTTAATTTCGGTAATTTAAAAGCGCATTCTGTACTTGTTTGCCAGATATTAATACACATCAAATTTTTAAGTATCAATTTAAAAAATTTTACATTAGAAATAAATTTTTTTGCGAAAAAAAGGTATTTTTTTCGAATCTCGGGGGGGGGGGTAATTACCCCCTTTACCCCCTTGTATCCGCCCTTGCTTTCCAGGCCCACCGGAGGTTAGCTGGTCCCATGCCCCCCCCCCAGCCAAATTCTCTAGTTACGGCCATGCTCACAAATAAATTTTCTAAAATTTTCCTAGAAGGCCATTGGCCAGCCTCATATACAAGTTTAGTTTCTTTCAGAGGTTCGCTTCTGATTGACTTGGGCAATCATTATGAATAGTTTTCATTTTAAAAAGTTTTACATTTTTGCTTAATCTAACTAACAGCTTTAGTTTAAAATAATTTTAAGTATTTTATAAGAGTCTTTTCTTGATAATTAATTCAAGCCACAAAATCAGAACTTGAATGATTTTGTTTATATTATTTTTTTATTACTAATTTTGTTAGCAAAATCCAAAAAGCATCCAATATTTTCTATTTGACAAAATATTAACTTTTAATATTTAGATGGCTTTTAGGTGAATAAATCAATGAGGTAGGATAGACAAGAAATAAAACAAAGTTTATTCAAATCTCTTCGTCGAGTTTCTTTCTCAGGAGCTGGTCGACATTTTTAATATAAGAAATATACAATTACACATTGCTATTTGGAGAACTATTTAGTGAGTATACCAGTGCTTTATAGCTATTGTACGTATATTTGTTAAATTAAAAATATCAACCAAGCCGGTAAGAATCGGTATGAATAAACTTTGCTTTATTTTTTTACTATTCTTCCGCAATGATATATTAACTTTTTTTTTTTTTTAATTTCACTAATTGGTTGCTTTCTGCATTCTGCCATAATGATTCTGATTCTGAAAGGAACAGAGAAAAACTTATTTTTTCATTGTCTGACTTGCCAGCTATTTCTACTCCTACTGTGATTCGATGTCACAGAAGTTATATTTTCAAACTCATGCCAACTATTTCAGGTGATTGCATTGTTTAAGTCATAGAATCATTCTCTTCTACTTTTACAAAATAAAAGCTATATCTCGATATTGTTCCCCCTTTTAAGGTTTTCAATTTATAATAATACAAATGCACTTTTTAGTTTCTCTCTTTCCTGCTCTTTGTAGAAAATTCAGCTATTATTGTCACCTATGCAAATAATATTTTTATTATTTCTCATTTATTTATTTAATTTTTTTTTAAAACGAAAAAATTCTTTTCTCTGGTTTCCATTTCACACAATATATGAGTTTTTCAATTTGGAGTGATTTTTAAATAACATTTCTTGGGTGTGAGCATTTTTTATATTTAATTAAACATTTTTTTTTCCTGATTTTTCATTTAAATATAAATTATATTAGTGAAACCTTTTCAAATCCAATAAATGTTAAACTCTTAAGTTATGGCAAGCAAAGGGATTGCATTTTTTTAAATCTATTAATTAAATTAAAATCTAGGGCATTAGAGCAAGAATCATCCCAAAAAATAGAGTATTAACAAAAGAAAAAAAAAAGAATTAATCATAAAACAATTTATATTTTCTTTCTTAATTGAATTAGTCTACAATTGGCTTTAAAGTTTATAGATCAAGAAAGTCAAACTCTCAAAGCGCAAAAATATTTTTTATATCACTTTAAAAAATCTTGTATTATATTGTTCAGTTTCTTATTAGGTCAGATCCAATGATTGAAGGAAGCTAAAAATGACGAGATAAAAAATCTTCTATAGCTGATGTTTCGGCCCCTGGCTAACCCAGAGAAACTTATCATCTTATTTTGTGAATGTATGCCTCCCCCCACTCCCCTGGATCCGATTGTTGATAGAATTTTATGAAAAATGACCTAGAGTTTGACATTCATGTTCTATATATTTCTACACGACTTGGTATCCAAGCCTAATAAACTAAAATTAATTTTTTACAAAAAAAAAAAAAACTCCAAATTTCATAAAAAGAAAAGTAAATTATTTTGAAAATGCTTTAAAAATGACTGCTTTTAAGTATGAATAAAGATCTTGAGAATTGTGCTATTTTTCTTTTTATTTATTTTATATAAATAGAGAATCGTATTTAGCTATTTTGTGAAGCTTATTTCTAAAACATTCAGCCTTATTATTTTTAATAGTTTTTGCAATTTTTTTCCAATATTTTTGGCTATTTAAAATTAAGTATTTATAAATTTTATTCTCTGCATGAAGTTTATTATTTACGAGGGCAGGTCAGTAAGTCTGTGACTTTTTGAATGAACACAGGTTTTTGGATAAAAAATTATTTTATTTTTCTATGTAGTCTCCTTTGAGCTCTATACACTTTGTCCAACGTTTCTCCAATTTTTTTATGCCTTCCAAAAATAAGATTTGTCGAGGACATCAAAATAGGTATTTGTTTGTGAGATGATTTCATCGTTGGAGTCAAATCTCTTTCCGCCGAGCCTTTTGTTCAGGTTTGGAAACAAGAAATAGTCACTCGGGGCTAAATCCGTAGAATAGGGCAGATGAGGGAGCATTTCGTATCTCAATTCGTGGTTTTTTGCCATGGAAACTGCACTTTTTCCCATTTTCTTCTTAATGGATATCAAACAAAAACTAAAAGACCCAGCTGATTCAAATTTCGACAGGAGTCAGCTGATAGTTGCCTGCTGACAGGGGCAATGTTGCCATTTCAGTTAAGAGGCGGGAAATTCAAAAAGTCACGGACTTGTTGACCTGCCCTCGTATAATTATTATCACTATAATAATTTTCGTTTGTTTTTTGATGTTATCAATTGCTTGGGTTCTATGCAAGAGATTCTGGGCCCCTGACTCCCTGAACCAATAACACCAACAAAAAATTAACGCTAAATTTTTTTCGAGATCTATTATTTGAAAAAGATAATAGTATTCAAAATACCTCGATTCGGACTTTAACTGAGTCATAGATATATTTAACAAGACATGTGAGTGTTCTTTATTGATGAGGCCAAACATCCCATGGCCCCCGGGAATCGAACCCAGGATCTTGGCCTCATCAATAAAGAACACTCACATGTCTTGTTAAAAAAAATTAACGTTTTTGTTTAATTTTCATTCTTTTTTTTAATAGGTGATTCCGCTCTAATGATGGAAGTTGATCATGATACCCAACAAGTTTATATGGAACAAATGAAGATGCTTTCACCTCAAGATATGCAATTTCTTCAACCATCCGATGAAGCTATTTCATCTAGACTTACAACTCCTATTGTTACTACTTATATAGATACTGATAAAATTAGTTTTGAGAGGTAAAAAATTAAAATAATCTTTGTTTATCCCAGTACTTTAGAGCAGAAGTAGAGATCTCGCTTCACATTCCAGTATTTTGCTTTCCGTCCTAATCAAAAAAATGTATTTAAATTGTATTATCTATCAATCAATTAAATTAAAGTGCAGATCTCGACAAACTTGATAGTCTATATAAAAACTCATTTTTTAAAACAATTTATTTTTTTTGTTTTTAACCTAGAAACAAATCGGGAATTTGGGGATGGCGATCTGATAAAAATGAACAAATCAATGGCCATGAATGTAAAGTATTTAGTGCAACAAATGTAGAATTGGTCACCAAAACAAGAACCGAACATTTAACAGAATCGGATAAATTAAAAGCAAAATCACCGAAAACCCCGTTTCAAACTTTTTTGGGAATCGCTGAAGTGGAAGAAAAACATTCAACGCCAACTGTTAATAATGTATATAATTATTTATTTATTTGTAATATGAATTACTATTGTAATATTTATTTTGTTTATATTTGAAGGAAGTAATTCATGTTGGTAATCCCTGTAATATCACACCAGAGGAATATTTTGATCCCGAACACGATTTAAAGGGAAAAGATATTGGTCGACCAAAAGAAACAAATACGAAAATTCAAAAATTCAAGGTAAAATCTTCTGATTCTAAACTGGTAACCGTTGGCTCTAGATGAAACATTATGAATTTATAGAAGAATTAAATCCAAGTAAGATAACACAAGGTTTTTTATTTAGCACTTTATACGTATTTCGACACAAGATGTGTCATCATCAGAAGTGGATTACATACTGAATCTTCAGTTCAGATGATGGCACATCTTGTGTCGAAATACGTATAAAGTGTTAAATAAACTAGTGAAACAAAAAAAGCTTGTGTTATCTTACTTGGTGTGTTATCTTCAAAATTGATACAAAAAAAAGGAATTTGAGCTAGACACCCGTTTCAATTCATTTTAATCTATAAGTTTAAATGTTTTTTGCTTCTCACATTACTAAGATCTCAAATGTGATGAGGAAAGTGAAAAGGAATCTTGTCGGCGAAGTAAAATCATCGTACGGGCATATGGATCAAATTAGGTCGAAAATATTGATTTTCTGATTTCGATTGAATACAATTCTTCAGGTTTATTCGGTAATGAGAATCAGATAAATACAGTAGAGTCCCGGTAATCCGAACCTCGCTAATCCGAACTTCCGGTTAATCCGAACTCTTTTCGTGTATGATTTTTTTTTTTTTTTTAAGAGGAATATAAATGAAAATTAGACATTAAAGGAACTTTATTTTGGATAATTATAGGCAGGAGCAGTCAATAAAAAAGACTCTGTTTGCTGGTTCTAATCTCGGAGACGTTTCGGTTCTTTTAATATAAGAGCCATCTTCAGTCCTTAGATTAGATATAATATAAAATTGCACAGAGTTGGTCAGTGAATCGCTTTTTCATATATATTGTTCTTTTATCGATGAAGAATTAAATATATAGTATACTTAAGATAAAAAATTTTTGACGATGATAACACTTGTGAGTTTTGTAAAGCCATTCACTGACCAACTCTGTGCAATTTTATATTATATCTAATCTAAGGACTGAAGATGGCTCTTATATTAAAAGAACCGAAACGTCTCCGAGATTAGAACCAGCAAACAGAGTCTTTTTTATTGACTGCTCCTACCTATAATTATCCATTCACATCACAGTCACTACTTTGAATAGAACTTTATTTTATTAAAAAATACGAATTATAAAAAATAGAGACGGTTTACAACGTTATAAATATAATTATACGTTATAAATAGGACTATTATCAAAATTAACTAATTCAAGCTTACAATTCCGGTTAATCCGAACTTCCCGATAATCCGAACGACCCTCGGTCCCAATTAGTTCGGATTAACGGGACTCTACTGTATTACAAAATAATCGATTTAGTAACCTTAAATAGTTTTTCATTGAGTTTAAATGCGTTTTGCTTAAAAAATGCCGTTTTTATAATAATATCTCTAACTTTAAAAGGCTGTAACTTTTTTAGTTTTTGAGATATCAGAGTGGTTTTGGTCTTATAATGTTCAGGAATTTACCCTCTACAATCAAATATCAATAACTAATTTTGTGAAAGTTCCAACAAGAGATCCCTTTTCACTTTCAGCATCTCAAATGTTGATTTATAAACAAATTTCAAAGGCAAAAAACACCAATATGTAGACATATAAACACGTAGAATTTTTTCTCTCAAATTAAATGTTAAATATAATTAATCATTTATTTTATTATTTCCAGGCAACTTTATGGCTGTGTGAAAATTATCCTTTAAGTTTACAAGAGCAAATCATGCCCATTGTCGATTTAATGGCAATATCTAGTTCACATTTTGCAAAACTTAAAGATTTCATTCAAATGCAATTACCTTCCGGATTTCCCGTTAAAATTGGTATTTTCTTTATTTATTTTTTTTATACAAATAAATACAGCCGTTCTTCAATTTAAGTACAGTATAGGTCAATATTAAAGGATCCCCTTGCGTTATTTCATTGTTTTAAAAAAATAAACATTTTTAATGGAAACTTTTGTGGTTCAAACGTAGAAGAGAATTCCGCAATTAAAAACTCGCATAATAAGAGAATTCCAATAAAAATTTCCATCTTTAATAAAAACAATAAAATAATCACATGGGGGTGCTTTAATTTTGCCAGTCAGCAGGATCATATCCAAAATAAAAGGGGAATGACTTCCCATAGATATATTCTTTTGGAATTACGTCCGTGTGTGTGTGTGAACACGATTGCTTAAAAACCAAAGCCGTCAGATAGATGAAATTTGGTATATGCTCCTTACACTAAAATTGTAGATTCTATCAACTTTTGGAGTAAATACGTCACTTGGAAGTAGTACTTAACCTAATAAGTTTTTTCAGAAATTTCGAAATTTTCAATTTCATTGTTATATTATGATAAATTAGTCTATTTTAAAAAGCTTTTATTCTTTGACATTTTTTGAAAAGTGAATAGTTTTTAAAATAATCAACAAAGAAAAAGAAAATTTTCGTTAAAAAATCATACAGGTGTCATGTAAATATAAACAAATGAATTTGTGAAACAAATTGCGACCAGTCACACCAGATTTTTAAGACCTTGAATATGAGTTTAGTAGGTACAATTTAAAAATATTTTCTAAATTCTTCCATTGTTATTTTTTTTTTTTAGAAATTCCTTTATTCCATGTATTAAATGCTCGGATTACTTTTGGAAATATTTTTGGAATGGATGAACAAATATATGGTGTAGAAAAATTCATGGATAATGATAGAGTTTTGTGTGCTGTTGATGATAATTGTTTTCTTCCACCTCCGAACTATACAAAACTAGGTAATTATCATTTTGCTCTTAATCTTGCTTCGTGTCTTCACTACTGTGTATTTGTCTATTCCTGGCCCTTTTATTTATTCCCCCCATTTCTATCCTTATTACTTCTCCGGAAATATTCTGGTGTGCTTAAGACATTTGTACTATTTCGAGTTTTCTATTCTTCTAATAAACAATCCATTATGTTAATAATTTCTCTGCATCGTCGTCAGTCTCATCTATCCTTTTCATTTCTCCAATCATTTTTCGACTTTTTTCTATCTAGCATGTTTAAAATAGGTATCTAAATCAGTGTTGTGTTTTCTAAAGAATTGCAAAATAAATAATTCGCTAATGTCCGTCTGTCCGTCCGTCCGTCTATCACGCTCTGTTTGACCAACTTCCCATTCGAATTTTGAAACAAATGCTTAAAGAGGATCTTTTAGGGATTACAGAAAAATTTATTTTATTTATATTTTCGTCCCGAAATTCTTATAACTTTTTGAGTTTGGGTTATTAATTCCTAAAGTTACGATTTCTCCCATAGGAAATATTTATGTATTCTTTGCATTTATGTATTCTAACAATGTAAACAAATCCTCAAGCAGGCACTGGATTGGAATATAGTAATGATAATTTTTTTTTTTTTTTTCTTTAAAAACACACTTTTTTCCATTCACACTCACATACACATTCACACGGTCTTTTCGGCAACTTAGGCCATATAAGACTTTGACAATATCCGTTATTAATTAATATACATATTGGAGGTCCAGGCATTCTTATTTAAACCATTTAGTATCCAAATGGCTTAAATAAAATCATCGGACTGTCTGGGATCCGAACCCTCGACTCTTGCTATACAAGGCGCGCTACCAACTACACCATGCCCGAGGGCGTAATGATAATTGTCTTTGCGTGATTAAGAAAAGGTGAGGGTCCGCCACAGGCCATCTAAGGGGTCCAGGGGGCGAAGGTAGGCGGCGCGGCTAGTTGGCATAAAAAGCCGCCATTTTATGTGTATTTCTACTTAGTGTCCCCTTATATTTGAAAAATTCTTCCTCTAATTCCTCAGATTTCCAGCATAAACGACTCAAGCTTTTATATATTTTTCTTTTTATATTATTCTCTTCTATTTTCATTATATCTCGATATCGTTTTTTTTTTTATAACTGACTCTTTAGGCGTTTGCTCTTTGATTTATCTATTTGATTCTGGATTTAAATTTTAGGTGCTGGAGTAAGGAGACAATTTAGTATCGAAGAAGAAGATGAACTTTTACAATTTGCAATCCAACAGAGCCTTATCGAGGCAGGCAGTGAACGAGATGAAGTAATTAATTATAATTTTATCAAATTTTTATTTTTGTTTGTTAATTTGTTTGTACATTTAAATTTTTAGGTAGATATATGGGAAGCGTTAAGAGCGCAAAAACCTTCTTCTAGACCAAATACACCTAATATACAAGCTGAAGAAGAACGTCAACTTCAAAGGTAAATTTATTTGAAATTAAAATTAATAAAAATAAAAATTAAAAATTAATCTTGAGATTAATATGATAACAGGGAATCAGAATTTGAACAAGAATGAATCATCTTCTCTATGACCCTCTCTGATTGCTATATTTCCCATAATTAAAAGCTTTTTTTCAGCTAGTTTGAGTAGTTTAGTCTTTTTATTAAGTATTTAATTAATCATAAATCTAGAATTAATTCTTTGGAGTTGAAGCGAATCCTTTGCTATTGTTATTATAAAATTATATTTTCTTTTCATTAAAATTCAATCATTTTCATTAAATATTTTGGTGAACAGAATTATAGGACAATTAGCACACAATTTGGGGGAAAAAATATATTATTTTGTAAAAGTGAGATTCACTTTAGATCATTATGACGAATTTTGTTTAGCATTCTAATAAACTCAAATAGCCGAGTACGGTGATGTGGTCTAGTGAAAGAGCATGCCAAGCACACTTGGCAGATCCGTGGTTCATTTCTTTTTTCTGTTGTTTGCGATGATGAAATTTCCAAGCTAATGGCAGGATCTCATACATGAGGCGGGGTCAGGGGAGCGCATCATCGAATCTATTTCCAATTTTCTGTTTAGGTTTTTTATTTTGTGTCAACTCGTCCACAGTTTCAAATGCGTTGCAAAAAATAATAAAAATACTCTTCTCTTATCGTTAATTTTATTTATTAAATATATCTTTTATCAATTAATTAATTAATTATTATTATTAATGTTAAAACCCTATTGATTGAATGATTACGATATCTTTTAGTAAGGGAGGGAAAGGATTAGTTGCATAGGGACCCGGAAAAGTTGCAAAACTTTATATTAAATATTTGAATGCTTGAAAGGGTTTCTTCCGATGTTTAAATTATCTTCATTGATTATTAAAATATATCAATTAATTGTCTTGCTTATTGGGAGATCTTAATGGGAATGGTTGTTGCTCTTCTTTCCTAGGATCCGAATGGCTTTTATAGCTTTTCAATATTAACCCGTGTCAACATCTCTAATCCTTTTAGCCAAGGGGAGCCAGGAAGGGGAAGGCAGTGAGAAAGTTAATCCATCTAATTGTTACTTGTTGCAAATGCCGTCTTTTTCTCTCTATATTCATTGACGCTCTACTTCGTTCCTCATTTGATAGCCTTGGGCCTGTCTCAGGATCCAAAAGTTTTTACTGGCAGCATTGACTCATCTTTGAGAGGATCTTCTTCTATTCCTCTTGCCGAAAATGATGGTCTTCTCGAGATCGGGGCGATGTGTCCCAGGAATTCTAAGATTCGGTTAGCTCTAATCGATTTCTTCAAAGATAGACGTGTGTTTTCACCTATTTGTGAGCCAGTGTTTCCCAACCTTTTGAAGTCCACGGCACCCCAAAGGTGCGTTGGGAATAACATTACACACTAGGGGGCACCTTTCCTTTTCCCCCTAGCAAAAAGAAATTTTTTCCCCTCCCGTGAAAATCATTTTACCTTGAACGACAAATGTAAATGCTGGAGGTATTTACAAGCCAAATTTTATTACCACGTTTCGGGGGACTCAACGTCTCTCTTCATCAGGACTAATGTGGTTTTAAATAATGAACCCTCACTGGTTTAGTCATAAGAGAATGAATTTAATAGTCCAACTTCGCTGCATTATATTGAGAACTCGCCTTATGAATGCCTTTCTATTTACCAGCAGGCCAAGTTGGACTCTTCATTCTCTTATGACTAAACCAGTGAGGGTTCATTATTTAAAAGCACATTAGTCCTGATGAAGAGAGACGTTGAGTCCCCCGAAACGTCGACTGTATAGTGTTAATAAAATTTGTCCTGTAAATACCTCTAGCATTTTCATTTGTCGTTCATCTATCTACACCAGAGTTTCCCAATCATCAATTGTCATTTTACCTTTTTTTTTTTTTTTAGAGAAGCGATATTTTTTCCGCGCTGCGGGAAATTTTTTTCCCTTTCGTCAAAATCATTTGATCTTTTTTTAGCAAAGCTAAGCGGAAATTTACACCATAATGTAGTAAACTTTTTTTTTTTTTTTTGTTTATCTAAATATCTTCCGGTACCCCTTGCCATTCACGATGCCGGGGCACACGGGTTGGGAACCGCTTCTGTAAGCACTTGCAAAAGTCTGCGCCAGAAATACATTTCACGTTTCAGCAGCATGAAGGTAGAAAGTTGTCATAACATTGTGTTAACTATTTCGTACATACCAGGGCCAAATTGTTTAGTTGCTCCAGCCATAACTTTGCTTCTGTTCTGTCGCCTTGTCCATTAAATAGAATAACTGATTTGCTCAAATCTGGTGCGACCTGGAACATGGGCATTGAAGAAGTGCTCGAACTTACTTGGGCTTGTGTTTGTGTAATCATCTTCATTTGTTCTGTCATTAAATTTAACATTTCCTTCATTAAGTCCATCTGCCTTTCATTTACGTTCTTTTCATCTTTCAGCTTTACATTTTCTTCATTTGAGTTCCTTTCTTCCTTCGGCTTTACATTTTCTTCTCTCTGACTATCTACGTCTTGATTCACGGTCCTGTTTTCCAAAAGCATATTCGCCAACATCTTTTCAACGAGCTTTTTATCTTCAACGAGCTTTTAATTGTTCCCGTCCATTTTTACCTTTTTTTTCCGTTAATCCCACTTCTGATTATGTTTTTTGTCTATTTCGGTTAACTTCCTCAAAAAAACTTCACAAATTACAAAAAATAATCTTTATTACTCGCAACACAAAAAATTACACCTTCGTTACATAAAATCAATAAAACCCACTCAAATAAACAAAAAGTCTCAACAATCCCTCTATTATCCACCTCCCTTATACCGTGACGTCACCTCTTCTCTCTTCTTACAATTGATTTTCGTGTTGTTTGACAGTTTCAATCCATCCAAATCCGTTAACTGCGATTTTTGCCTATTAGATTCAGAGTAATGTCAACTATCATTTGTACTTTTTAGAACAAATTTAGTAAAAAGAAAATATAATTTTAATCAAATAGCAATATTAGATTACTATGACTTTCAACGCCAATATTAAAGCCATTTTAAAATTTAGTTGAGTGTTTAACCCTTAAATTGGCTATCTTATACCCCATTTAGGGCAATCCAAGCAAGCTTGGCTCTGTATCAACAACATGATTTGAGTTGCCTGGCTAGTTCACGCTTGAGCGTTCCTGACGATCTTGATCAAATCGGCGGTGCGGCAACACAATCATCAACATGCAATACACCCGTTGAAAATTCAAGCAATCATTCAGATCCACGTGATACAGATCTTGAACTTGCGCTTGTTATTTCGGAAAGGGAAAGAGAACAAGAGGAACTCCAAAGGAGACAAGAAGAAGAGATGCTCGAACAAGCATTAAAACTTTCGCTAACAGAACAATGACCCCTAACATATACTCTCTAGTCTAATAAATGAACTGATTTATCTTTTGCGTTCCTTCTCTTTTCCTCATTGTTATTTGTGGTTTCATTTACATTGTTAGATTTGAATATATTCATATATCGCTGGCTTTAAAGAAAATCTCAACTCAAAAAGGGGTGGATTTTAAAAAAAAATTCATCGTCTCTTTGTTCCATTTGCTAAACCCAATAGGGACTTTTTCATTTTTTTTTTTTTTTTTTTTTAAGTAAATTGGCATATCTCGCCATTTAGTCGGCGTCCCTATTTTTCTAAACTAATTGGTAGCCAATATAAATTCGGATGTCTATTAAAAGAGGCGAAATCTCTACATCTGTCCCAGGGGGCAAAGGGGTTTTTTATATATAAAAATTTTTTTTTTATTTTATTTGGCCACCAGCTTGTTGCCATCAAGCCATTTTACATGTTTAAAATAATATA
Organism: Euborellia annulipes; assembly: GCA_023213315.1. Lineage (NCBI taxonomy): Eukaryota > Metazoa > Arthropoda > Insecta > Dermaptera > Anisolabididae > Euborellia > Euborellia annulipes. The sequence goes on along the minus strand of JAKCPI010029217.1, from coordinate 32,365 downwards.
TACATAACATGAAAAAATACATTAAATTATTTAAACTTTCATACAAAATACTAACAATAAAATAAAATTATATCTAGTGAAATATTACATTAATATTCTGGGAGTTGATGACTTTCATAAATCTTCATCACTGGAGATTGTTTGGTTGCCTGTGTAGTATGCGAACGATTTTAACATATGTTCTAGAGCTTCTGTAAGGATCTTCTGGTTATCTGTGGAAGTCAGTATTTTTGTACTTGAAGGATCTAGTAGTGTTAACATTTTTTCCAATAAATTTATAATAATGTCTTTCACATTAGTTTTGTTGATTATGTACGTTTCTTTTTGGGTTACTGGAGTTTGAGGAATGTTCAAGCAATTTGATTCATTTTGAATATTGGGATAGTGTCTTTGTCCATCATTTGTTTTCCTAACCTTATAAAAATTTTATTATTAAATAAAGTGTAATGCAATAGGTTTTATAAAATTAATCAAATCTCCTTATCCTTAAACTGTTTCGATTATTGATTGAGATCATTATGGTTTATCAGAAAATAAATTCTTGTTTTAAAAAGAGATTGTGATTGAACTGGAATTCTAATATTTGATATTAAGAGCCATTCCAAAAAGTGAATTTGTTTCTCTTTTCTACTATAATATACAGTATACTGTAATAAGAAGATAGATTTCTTAGAGGAAATTGTAAAATTAATTAATCTATAGATGGATAATTATGGGCAGGAGCAGCCAATAAATAGACTCAATCACCGGAGACGTTTCGGTTCCTTTTATTTAAGAACCATCTTCAGTCCTTACTAGAAATATACATATAACATTGTATATATAAAAAAATTGATTATACAAAATTATCAAACAAAAATTAAAATATTTTTGTAAAATAAAAGGAATATTGGTCTTACGATTGAAATACAATTGCACAGAGTTAGTTAGTGTTATCTTTGGCATATACATGTTACATGACGAAACAACAATGTATATGCCAAAGATAACACTCACTAACTCTGTGCAATTGTATTTCAATCGTAAGACCAATATTCCTTTTATTTTACAAAAATATTTTAATTTTTGTTTGATAATTTTGTATAATCTATTTTTTTTATATACAATGTTATATGTATATTTCTAGTAAGGACTGAAGATGGTTCTTAAATAAAAGGAATCGAAACGTCTCCGGTGATTGAGTCTATTTATTGGCTGTTCCTGCCCATAATTATCCATCTATACATCTCACAGCCACTACTTCGAACATATTAATTAATTTATATTGAATTTCACCCATCCAGAGCTGTAGATTTTAAGCTATAGATAGGGTTGAAAGCAGAGGTTGAGGCCACCCTTCCGAAATTATTAAAGGACATGCCAAAATGGTCTGAAAGGCCGTATATTTTCTTCATTAATTTAAAAGGGCTTTTAACAATCAGTTTTTGGCATTATTGTCAAAGATAGTTGAAATTCAAAATTGTGATAATGTTATAATCAAGGGGAGGGGATTTATAAACTTTTAACACTCTTTTTCCCTCCATATTATATACAGTAAGTTTTAATGTATTTTTCAGGGAGGTGTTTGAACCTCCATATATGTCCTAACTGCTCACTCTGGACCACTTTAAAAAAAAAAAAAAATTAGGTTGAGAAAAACTCATTTTTTGAGTAACACGGATTTTCTTAACAAGCTAGCGATATGACCACCTCCTCTTAATCTCCCTCCCCCCTCCTCCCCCTAGATTTAAATAAGAAAATTATAAATTATTATTTTAACTATTTTTAAGACTAACTTTTTACAAGATAAATCTTTCATGCATTTTTTATACTCTTTAAGCTCTTGACAACAAGGTATTTAATAAAAGCCGTTGAAAAAGTGCGTTTGTGACTTTAAAATTGTTTTCCTCAGGGGTTATTCAATATACAAAATGATTACCTGTTCCTTTAATTATTTAATAGATAAATAATATTAATAAATTTATTTGTTGTTAATAATTTTAAATACAATTTTTGTATATTTTACTATATATATGATATATAAGTAGATAAATTATTTAATTTTATAATTATTTACCTATTGTAAAATCTATTTATTAACTATAACAATTTTGAAATATATAAGTTCTTGGTAATATATATACAAAGATGGCATATATTTTTGCCAAAGATTATTATTATTTTATATATATATATAAATATATCGTATATATTATTAGAGAATAAGCATTTAGAGTTATCTAAATATTTTATTTTCTGATAATATATACAAATAATTTCCTCGGTAAAAGTATTTTATTTATAGTATTTAAAATAAAAAATATTTTGTTTATTTCTTAAAAAAAAATTTTTTTTTATTAAACACCATAGATATAGATACATCACAGTTTCAAAGGAAAAAAAAAACATATTTTATTGCTAACTAACTATTTCTACAATTATTTTGTTTAAATAATATTTCAATATCATATTCTTTAAGACCTCGAGTTTCTGGTAAAAATATAAATACAAATATTATACCAATAATGCATACTCCAGCGTATAGCCATAATGTTCCATAAAGTTTCAATGATGTTCTTGTTAAGTCCACATAAGTTTTTGTAACAATAAATGCCGAAAGCCAACTGATGCACCCGGTTATGCTACTTATAAAGCTTCGGTGACGTTGAGGCGAAAGTTCAGCGACGATTAATCCAGAAATCGGTCCAATACCTAATGCATTGGCAAGAATATATAAAAGAATGGCGATTATAGGAATCCATTTGTAATATGCTGTCGAATGAATATCTTGAAAAATATAAAGGTATCCTCCAAGAGCGCTTAAGCCAAGTGCCATTACACCCTGCAAATTAATCAGTTTTATTTTAGTTTTCTGTTATTACTTATATTTAATTTCATTTTTTTTTTCTTATAATTATAACTTCAAACTCAAATATTTGATTTAATTGTACACTTTTTCGAATGATTTGTACATAATAGAAAAACATTCCATCTCATTCCCTCCTGAATTTCTGAAAATCCAAATTATTTGAATTTCTACAACGACCGATCGTTCGATAAGACAAGTTTTCAACTATAACATACCGATTTTCTTGGCATTACGAATGTATAACTGAGATTGAGATTACTGGCGGACCCGGAGCCCCTTTTGACATAAAAATTTATAATTATTATGACCAGACTGGATATTATAATATGAGGATATGGTATATGGGAAGCCAAGGCGAAGAAATAAAATAAAAGTTTATTTTTTGTCGACGTTTCGAGTGCCAATCACACTCTTCATCAGGATAAAAATTGATGTCAAATTGTCAGGTCTATTTCGTTGCTACACTGCCATGTCAACTAACCTGATGAAGAGTGTGAACGGCACTCGAAACATCGACAAAAAATAGACTTTTTTTTATTTTTTCACCTTGGCTACCCATATATCACATCCTCATATTATTATTATGATTTTAATTATAGAAAAGTTTTTTTTTTAATGCAATAATAAATCATTATTACCCGCATTACCCTTCCCTCCTTGAATTCACCCAGTGATACTTTCATTTTTGGTAACACAATTTATATTGAGTCATAGAGACCAAAGCAGCGGAAAATGGGATTAAAAAATGAATTTTGAAAAATTTCAGATCGGCATGTTTGAAACAGTTGAAAACGTTCCCTTATGCGACTTTAAATTAATTTGTATTGTTTCAGTGTCATAGCTTAGTACACGACTAGGGACAAAGTCGAAAATTGTAAACTTAAACTGTTCTGGAAGAGATTATTATTATTATTATTAGATTTGTTCCAAACGCTCCATAACATTTCCTCATTATATTCTTGTACAATAATTCAAACATGTCACATCCCAAAGACCCTAATGTTTTCCATGGCGAACTCTTTATTAATAGAAACTGGTTCAGAAGACGTGAAGGGTGGATCAATATTCAAGTCTTATCTCATTGAATAAGGAACGCAAAGAGCCAGCAGAAATAACAAAAAATTTTATATGATTTCGTCGACGTTTCGGGAACGCGCGTCGCTCCCATCCTCAGGACTTATGGCCATCGTATATTTATTAATTTAGTTTACAAATATGAGAGATACGCGTTTCCGAAAAGTCGACGAAAAAAATAATATAAATTTTTTTTTTGTTTGCTTTTTGCGTTCCTTATTCAATCATCACCTCAGCCATCTCTATTCCTCATTGAAGTTTTTTCTCAACTGATTATTTCTTTGTTTTAAATTTAAATATTTTTAATGGAAACTTTTGAGGTTCGAACGTTGAAGAGAATTCCAATAAAAATTTCCATCTTTTATAAAAACAATAAAATAATCACATATGAAAACGCATGGGCACCTTCTCTGAACCGATTACGAAATTATTCACAAAATTGTAACAATTTCCCATTATAATGGAGAAAATGAGATTTTTCTAACGCGACAGTCGTGGACCAGCCCCAAGACCCCCATATTCCGCAATTTTGTCCCGACGAAAATAAAACTTTTTTAAACGAAACTTTTTAGTTTAGTCCAGTAAATTAACAATCATAAACGAGTAGATTTATTCTTGGACCGCTGAAGAGAGTGTTGTATTCAAAGAAGACAAAACAATTTTAAAAAAAAAATTCATTTTTCAGAGTATTTTGGTTTGGCTGACAAGTATGCGCAATTGGGCTTGTTTCGGCTACAAAATGCCGTCATCAGAGCCATGAACTGCAATCACAAGAATACAATTACAATTTTTATACAAACAAATCAACATGACATAAGATTTTTCATTTAATCTCAGATTAAACATTCTCAAAATATATATACATAATTAATTCAGTTTACCTCTTAACCGAACTGTTGAAACACTGAACACTGTTGAACAAACTGAATTAATTATGTATACAGGGTGGCCCATATTCGAAGCGCCCATTTTATTTTTAAATAAATAAAAGAAAACACAATTTTTTTCTGTTCGTCATGGAAATCATTTAATTGGGTTCAAGTAGATTTGTTTACATCATTTCTTGAATATGATATCTGGTAAATGGTCGCCCTTGACCTGTACGACGTATTTTGTCCGTTTTGCTGCATTTTCCATGGTTTTCTTCAACATTTCGATCGGAATGGCGGCTATTTCTTGACGGATGCTGGTTTTCAGCTTTTTTAGGGTTATTATTATTCGTTGAAAGCGTATGGTTTCAACAAGACGGCGCGCCACCACACATAAGCCGTGTTACAATCGATTTTTTAAAGCCCTGGCCGTTGGATGTCAAAAAATGGTGGTTTCAAATGGCCGTCAAGATCACCAGATTTAACGCCTTCAGGCTTCTTTTTGTGGGGCTATTTGAAATCAAAGGTTTACGTCAACAAGCCAAAGACCCTAGAAGAGCTGAAAACCAGCATCCGTCAAGAAATAGCCGCCATTCCGATCGAAAGAATTGAAGAAAACCATGGAAAATGCAGCAAAACGGACAAAATACGTCGTACAGGTCAAGGGCGACCATTTACCAGATATCATATTCAAGAAATGATGTAAACAAATCTACTTGAACCCAATTAAATGATTTTCATGACGAACAGAAAAAAATTGTGTTTTCTTTTATTTATTTAAAAATAAAATGGGCGCTTCGAATATGGGCCACCCTGTATACATAATTAATTCAGTTTGTTCAACAGTGTTCAGTGTTTCAACAGTTTAGTTAAGAGGTAAACTGAATTAATTATGTATATATATATTTTGAGAATGTTTAATCTGAGATTAAATGAAAAATCTTATGTCATGTTGATTTGTTTGTATAAAAATTGTAAATGTATTCTAGTGATTGCAGTTCATGGCTCTGATGACGGCATTTTGTAGCCGAAACAAGCCCAATTGCGCATACTTGTCAGCCAAGCCAAAATACTCTGAAAAATAAATTTTTTTTTTTAAATTGTTTTGTCTTCTTTGAATACAACACCCTCTTGAGCGGTCCAAGAATAAATCTACTCGTTTAAGCGTATTTGATTGAAAATAAAACGTTAAAATATATTAAAAAAAAAAAAAACTGTATATTTACCTGCGAAATAATAAGCAGAGTTCTTCTCGAAATTCGATCGACAATCAAACATGCCAAACCTGTCGCTACTAATTGAATTCCTCCGGTAGCTAAAGTAATTATTCCAACATCAACATCAATCTTTGAATCTAATAAAATACTCACGGTATATAAAAGTACTGCTCTAATACCACAAAATCGACTTAATGCTCTTATTACACTTGTTAAAATTAAAGGAACAATCATATCTCGATGAAACATTTCATGAAATTGTGAATTAATGTTTCCAGTTGTTGGTCTTGCACATTGTAAATATTCTTGAAACTCTAACGTTAAATCATAATCGGCACCACGTAACCATCGAAGAGCCCGAATGGCTTGTTCAAGTTTATCTTTAGCGATAAGATATATTGGTGATTCCGGTAAAGAAAATGGTAATACTAATGCCGGTAAAGTTAATAAAGCTCCAGAAAGAGCGAGTTCGTCCCATTTTAACCAAAGACCTGCGATATATGAAAGTAATATACCCATATTGAACATTAGGACTGGAATACAACCCAATGCACCTCTCCATGGAGCGTGGACCACCTAAAACAAACAATATCGATGAAGAATACGGCTGCTTTACTTTATCCAGAGCAGATGGCAGCCAGGAAACAAAATCAGATAAAAATAAAATCAAATTTTTTATTTGTCGATGTTTCGAACGCCAGTCGCGTTGGAGCCATTTAAGGCTTTAAACGATAACCGTTATTATGAATATATATATATTGGGGTCCAGGCATTCTTATTTAAGCCATTTGGTATCCAAAAATACAAGAATTGAACAACTGATTGTATTTTTTGATAGCATTGCTTTAAGCCTCTCGCGGACAAGGATTTAAAATACAGGGTGTCCGAAAAAGAACTCCCTAGTTTTAAGAAACTGTTATTTAATGTAAAATATACATACATATTCCAGTGACTAATACATTAAATGAAAGGTAACTTAAAGTTTTTTTTACCACTAGTACACCTCGATATGCGATCCATTTGTAGCCCGGCACAGGGGCGTATATAAGGCCGAGGGCCCCCCCCCCCCCCGAAATTTTCCAAAAACCTATACATATATAGGGATATACAGACATCAGCGCAACAAATTTTTCCGCAGGATGGAAAACTTTGGTTCCGCAAAAGAACAAATGTTCCGCAAAAAATTTCGTGTGAAAAAAATGTAGTTTCTTAAAAAAAATTTTCCTCAGAAAAATTTTAGAGTTCGGGGCCCCCCGAAAAAAATTTCTAGATACGCCCCTGGCCCGGCAGATATCCAAGCGGTATTCAATCTCTCTCCAGATATTAGTTAACATATCAGGTGTGACCGATTCTACTGCCGCTAAGATTCTCTGACGAAGATGGTCAATGTCACGTATCTTCTCTGGGGTTATGTCAAGAACTCTGTGTATGCAGAGAAGATACGTGACATTGACCATCTTCGTCAGAGAATCTTAGCGGCAGTAGAATCGGTCACACCTAATATGTTAACTAATATCTGGGGGGAGATTGAATACCGCTTGGATATCTGCCGGGCTACAAATGGATCGCATATCGAGGTGTACTAGTGGTAAAAAAAACTTTTCATTTAATGTATTAGTCACTGGAATATGTATGTATATTTTACATTAATTAACAGTTTCTTAAAACTAGGGAGATCTTTTTCGGACACCCTATATTTCGTTTTTTAAATACCAGGTATATAAGGGCTTATTGTTACCCTATATTTTTGCTCAAGACTTCGAAATCGTATTATTGAAACGATTTCAATTTTCGTTCCGTCAGTATTTATTTGACAATTGATTGTAAGTATAAAGGAAGATGGGGTTTAAATGGCCTCCGATGCCGAAACAGTCAAATCATCTCATGGAGATGCCTCCTCCTGAGGAAGGAAACGGGAACCCGACCCAGTATTATTATTTATGTATTAATCGGCTGTGAGCCCCTGAAGAAGGACGCGACTGGCGTTCGAAACGTCAACAATCAAATAAAAAAAAATCCGATAGAAATAGATTTTGTTTCCTGGCTGCCATTCGCTCTCCATATATCAAACCATAATAGTGAAAAAAAAAATGTTTTTATTATAAAATTAGAATAAATAAAACAATACAATGACCTTAGACATTTGACACGTGGCTTCTACATTTTTCTTTTGAAAAACTAATTTGAATCTTAAAGCATAATTAATTTAAATTCATTATAAAGGATTCTGATTCATATTTCATTTTTATTAATATTATTTTTTTATTAAATTTTTGCCCGCGACCCTAGGCACGAGAAGCAAATTTCTCTGAGCTTTAAAATATAAACCATGATAATTAAAATTTCTTTAAATAAAATTAAAATAAAATGAATACCTCACAAACATAAATTTGAGTAGCATCTCCAGTTATTCCTAGACATATACCAAAAATGGCATGCGCAGCGACGAGAGTCCATAAATGTCTTGAGAAGGCTGTTATTGTCCAAGCACTGGTCAAAGGCACAGCCAAGACCCAGAGGGTTGACCTCCGTCCCAATGAGATACAGGGACCACTGAGTAGAGCGCCGATCAGGGCACCCAGCATCATTGCGCCCGCCAACCAAGAAGTCTCCGTTTCGTTTACAGATAAATGATGACCAGATGTTTGAAGTGATGGCAATGCCGGGGTTCCATAGCCGAGACTTGCGCCACTTGCTAAATTTACCCAACACGCCATCAAACATGCCTTGATCTAAAAAAAAAAAACAATTTTAATAGGTACTCAATAATGGGACAAAAGTACCGTAATATAATATTGTTGTCTACAATTGATTTTAAAATTGTCATAGAATAAAAACAGCAAATCAAAATAGAGAAAATCTCTGAACAGCCCATTGTAAAAACAATCTAGAGTGACGGTGAGTTCTAAAATACAGTATAAATGTTCATCAGCTGTTCAGGGTTGTCAACTTCCTTTTAGCCCTTTAGTGTACGAACTATAAATTTCTTGTATCCGCCCTTGGTTGAAGGCTTATAATTGAAAGAAAATACTTTTTGTTTTTCCTTTATTATGTACAATTAAGTGTGTGTGTGGGTTGAGATGACAAAAATGCAACTATGTAGACTGTATGATTACTGACTGGCTTTTTTTAATTTTTTCAGGCCTTGGTAATGGTTAATTTAAATAACCGAAACCAAAACTAGCTATATGGTCGGCCAAACTTAAGTAATCCAAATAAAGAAAAAACTAAAAGTATTTTTTTTCAATTATAAGCCTTCAACCCGCTTCCTGTGACAAGTAATCTCAAAAACTCAAGATAACTTCTAATAAGTGAAGAAGCAGGCAGCTTCTATGAAATGAAATTCAAGAGTATTGGAGACAGTTTCTGCTTTAATTAGATAACGCCATTAATTAAAGCCGAAACTGTCTCCAATACTCTGTGTTTCATATCTTAGAGGCTTTCTTGGCTGCCTGCTTCTTGACTTTTATTTTGCCATATTTCAACCAGGGGCGTATATAGAAATTTTTTTTCGGGGGGGGGGCCTGTTCTCAAAAATTTTTCTGCGAAAAATTTTGTTTTTCGCGGAACCAAAATTTTTTTCACGTGCCGTTCGCGGAACCAAAAATTTTTCCCGTCCGTAAAAATATTTTACCTTTTTTTTAGAGAGGCTAAATTTTTTCCCACCCGCGGAACCTAAATTTTTTTCATGTGTCGTTCGCGGAACCTTTATTTCCACTCTTTTGCGGAACCTGGGATTTTCGTGCTGCGGGGCCGAGCAAACATTTGGGGGGGGGGGCAAGACCCATTATTGTCTCTATATCCCTATAGGGCTATATGCATTTAGGAAATTTCGGGGGGGGCCCTTGCCCCCCCCCCTTATATATGCCCCTGATTTCAACTGTAAACCGAAATTTTTAGACTTATTTTCCTTTAATTTAATTTATTATCCTGAATTTTTATTTGAAGAAGAAAGAAGAACGCTGTTATCTCGGAAGGATCACCTGAGCTCCTTTGATTTATTACTGAAAACAATTACGCATGACATATTAACATAGTTGAATATTTCAATAAAGGAGATTTAATTATTTTAAAGAGAAAAAGAACAATGCTATTATAATAAAATATGATTTATGCCCAGCTATTGATATGTTGTTGAAGACAAATAACTAAGATTTCATTTCAAGGAAAACTTTTACTATGATGCGTTTGAAAAAACTATGAATAATAAATACCTTCTTTGGCCTATTAGTAGAGTGCAATTAGGTCTAAACGCCAACATCCAAAAAAAAAGTTTCCTTCCAACGCCAAATTGTTCTATCCCCTCCCCGTAGTATGTAATAAAAAGTTACACTATTTTGAGCGTCAGGTTATTACGGGACTGGGGCGGGAAGTGGTAAAATGATGGTTTTTCGCAAATATCTCGAAAACGATGCGGTTTCCCGGGTAAATTCATCTGTTCAAAAATAATTGAAATTAAATTACAAACAAAAATGGTCTAGTACATAATCACGCTAAAGTGAACGGTTCGGGAGATATAGAGGGGGTAAAATTGGCTTTGTTACTACCCCTTACTTATATATTTTTATTGAGTATTGGATTCATGTCAAAAATCCGTTGTCGAGATTTTGATGGATATAATGTTTTGAGATTCCCTGAGTCAAAAAAAGTGGTTTTCGCTATACTGGTATAGTCTGCCCGTGAGTCTGTCTGTGTGTATGTGAACCAAGTAACTCAAGAACGAAAGGAGCCAGGAGGTTGACACTTCATATTTGAGTTTGGCAGAGATGTTTCACAAAGCTTTTGAACAAAATCGCCCAAAAAGTACTAGTACTTTACTGATTTTTTTTTATGAATTTCTCAAAATTGTTTTTAACGATTTTGACTAAAATTCAAAAATCAACAATTTTTTAGATTTTATTTAAAATTTATCTTATTTTGCTCTCAAAATTGGTTGAGGATCACTTTACTCTTGTAATTCATATTGAAGGAGACATTGAGATACATAGAAAAATATTTATATCTTGTTACTATGACCATTTTTCTTTTCAAATGAATTACAAGAGTAAAGTGGTCTTCAAACAATTTTGAGATCAAAATAAGAATATACATTTTAAATAGAATCTAAAAAATTGTTGATTTTTGAATTTTAGTCAAAATCGTTAAAAACAATTTTGAGAAATTCAACAAAAATCAGTAAAGTACTTGTACTTTTTGGGCGATTTTGTTCAAAAGCTGCATGGCACTTCTTAAGGGGCTGCCTAACTCAAATATGAAGTGTCAACCCCCTGGCTCTTTTCGTTCTTGAGTTCACATACACACAGACATACAGACAGACTACATAGCGAAAACCACTCTTTTTGACTCAGGGAACCTCAAAACATTATATCCATCAAAATCTCGACAACGGATTTTTGACATGAATCCAATACTCAATAAAAATATATAAGTAAGGGGTAGTAACAAAGCCAATTTTACCCCTCTATATCTCCCGAACCGTCGATTATGTACTAGACCATTTTTGTTTGTAATTTAATTTCGATTATTTTTGAACAGATGAATTTTTGCGGGAAACCGCTTAGTTTTCGAGATATTTGCGAAAAACGATAATTTTACCACTTCACGCAATAACCTGACGCTCAAAATAGTGTAACTTTTTATTACATATTACGGAGAGGGGATAGAACAATTTGGCGTTGGAAGGAAACTTTTTTTTTGATGTTGGGGTTTGGCAGTTTTTGGAGCTACCCACACAGCACAAAATATTGCAGTAATGCTGCAGAAATATTACGAATCTTGCTCAATATTGCAGCCACATTGATGCAATATTGCAGCTAAAACAGCAACATTGCCGCAATATTTCTGCAATGTTGCAAAAAGGCGGACATATTGCTGCAATCTTCCTAGCTTGGAATATTGCCGCTGCAATGTTGCCAAGATTTGCAATAGTGCATCAATGTTGCTGCAATATTGAGCCAGATTCGCAATATTTCTGCAATATTTTGTGCTGTGTGGATAATTGCACTGTACTATATTGCGACTATAGGACTGACTCGAAAACAAAATAAATTTTTATCTCTAGATAATCTTTTCCAAGATGAGATTAAAATGAAATGTTGGATACCGATGTTGTAGATTAGTGCAATAATTTGGCTAAATTATCATTTAATTTACCTGAGGAAGAAGCTTTGGGCGATCTGAAGAAGCAACATTTTCCAAATATTTCCATTTTGGAAGATCTGATTCTATTTTTGCAGGATCTAAATGATTTTTTAAATATTTTTCATCCAAGCCAGGCAAGTTCATTCTAAAAAAGAAAAAAATTTTTAGTAAAATGATAAATGTGGAGACGTTCATTTAAAAAAAGCTCAAATGGAATCTTAAACAGATAGAGATAGTAAACTAGTAATGTACCATCAAGAGAAAAGATATTGGACAAGATGTCGGCTACCTGCCATAAGGCTCAAATGCCAGGTAGCCGCCATCTTGTACAATATCTTTTCTCTGCATGGTACAGTACCTCAAGTCATCCATGTTAAGATAACTAACAGCACTAAAAAGACCTTTTGACCAAAAACCTAAAATTATTATTAAACAATTTTTTATTCAATTTCTCTTTACTTTAGAGGTAGGATATCACACCTTTAGAGAAATATTCTCTGAACCTCCAAAATTTGTCAAGGCGACAGTATTCTATTTAGTATCTAACTCGATGCGCTTGGTATCTTTCTTCATCTTTATTTTAAGATAACAAAGAGAAATGGGACCAGAAGAATAAGCAAGTCAACCTGCCGCATTGTTTTCCTTGTTTTAAAGGCTGAAGTAGAGCCCGGGTACTTGCGGGTGATCAACACCCAACTTGATACAAGATGCGTATCACAAAAGAAATTGCGAATTACATTTTACGATTTATAATTTTATAATGCTGACTAACCTATGATTGCAAATGAGAATTTATATGGATTTCCATTTTTTTTTTCATTTTTACTTTCTCTTACCTCTATATATCTTAATATATATAGAGAGAAAGTATTGAATTCATGTCAAAAATTGATGTTGAGATTCAAAAAAGTGGTTTTCGCGACATGGTCTGTCTGCGTGTGTGTGTGTGTGTGTGTGTACGTGTGTGCCTGTGTGTTCAATTTAAACCATGAAGGAGTTGAGCGAGGTGGTTGATATTTTATATTTTAGTTAGGCATTCCACATAGGGAGTGAAAATAAACTTTTAATCAAAATCGGCCAAAGTTCTAGTACTTTACCGATGTAGTTTTTCAGTTTTTCTTCTCAAAATTCGCTCCAATGATTTTGATTAAAATTCAAAAATCAATTATTTTTTAGATGTTCTTTAAAATGTATATTCTCATTTTCCCCTTGAAATCTTATGAAGACCACTTTACTCTTGTACTTCAACTTGCGATTACCCAAGGTAAGCGAAAGTTGCGTGCTGTGCGCCAGTCCCACCAGATTTTTTTAGGATAATGTTGCGCTAGCGAATGAAAATTCAAGCCGGTCAAGTGAAGATGGCCAGCAACAACAATCATAATCAGGATGCATAGTGACACAATCCATTTGTCTGCCCGCCCATCGATCAGATAGTTCGATACCCTAATAAGCCTAAACAACTGACTCCAAAAGCACTAGTCAACAAATATATGGAACTCCTAGAAATGGAAAAATAATTAGAATACGTACAAAAGCAAATCTGCGAGCGAAGAACTTACTGTTGGTCCAATTAAGTAACTAGCTAATTAATTATAATTTTCTTATTTTTATCTTAAAATATTTATTGATTGGTGCTTTAATCTTGCTTTATCGGTCCTTATTTTTCCCTAACTGTTAGAAACAAATTTCTTTTCGGTATTAATGTAAGGTATAATGAATGGATCAGGCCGCAGCCTCGAAATCTCAAAAAATGGTAAATACGGGGACAAAGAGAGAAATTAAAATTTTAAATCTGTTAGAAATTATAAAAAAATATTTTAATTATTTATCATTTAGGATGGCGAACCCCTCTGGCCCTGTACTCGATAATTGTTTGAGTCAAACCAGACCGTTTGATGTTGACTTGTTGTTATGGTCCTCTAATATCTAAGTTCTATCTCAATACGATTAAGCTTTTATCTTCTTCTTCTTCTTCTTCTTCTTCTTCTTCTTCTTTATATATATAATTCTTCTGTACGTGTGTATGTGACTGAACTCCTCCTAAACGACTGAACCAATTATGATGAAATTTTCTGTGTATGTTTGTGATAGTCCCGGACAGGTTTTGTTTCACAAATAACAATAAATTAATGAGTAATTAACCGTTAAAATAAGAAAAAATAAAAATTAGGAGAAATAGTTGCCATGGTAACAAAATATAAATATTTACCCATGTTTACGATTTTTTTTTTATTTATTTACATTTTGAATTCTAAAATATCGGAGTAAATTTTTTGTCTGTGTACCGGGAGAGTCCCGGAAAGGATATGATTCACAAAAAATCTTAAGTTCATGAATAATTAACCGTTAAAATAATCTATATATTATAAAAATGAAAAGGGAAAATGTATGTACCGGTATGTATATAAGTAGGCGAGCAAGGGGGTCCAGGGGGCGCAGCCCCCTGGCTAGACGGAGAGCCCCGCCGAAGGCGGGGCTTTGCGTCTAGTTCTGTATAAAATATTTTAAATTTTGTCAATCTAAATTTTACTGACGACAAATTAATTTAGAAAAATACAGTCGGGGTCTAAATAGCCTTAGATACCGAAAAAAGACCTTAAATAAATTAAAAAAAAAAAAAAAAAACTTATCATTTAAGACAATTATTTTCTTATTGCTTTGTAATAATTATAATTTTTAACATTCATTGACTTTGGCGAATTTTATTTTTCCCGCCACAATTTTGAAAATAATGAATTTAATTAAAAAAATGAAAATTAAAAAATGAGGCAGGTAAAATTAAGTTCTTAAAATTTTTTTTTAGATATTTAAAAATTATTAAAATTATTTAAAGACGCGGTATGTTCAAAGAATATAAATGCATAATTTTCGATATAATTGATAATTTATCATCTTCCATTGCACCTCTTTGTGTTTAGTAAATAAATAAACAAATTTGAATTTGACGCATCCAAAATTGATGTTATTCTTTTTATTTTAATTTATTCCTTTTATATTAACATTTCAAATAATTGTTCAAATATTCTTAATAATATTAGTAAGTATATTTTATATTTCATTTTCTAGTTGTCATTATTATTGAATTTGAGGTTAAAATTAGTTCTATCAATCCAAACTTAATTTTTCTTTGAATCTCTTTATAGAATAATAATAATTTAAAATTTTTTAGTTATTGCTCAGACACCATGGTTAAAAAGAGGAGAATTGCCCATCAACCTTCATTTAAAATGATTCCTAAAGAAGAATCAGAAGATGGTAAGTTAATTTGAATTTTCGAATGTTTTCATAATTCGATTAAATATAAATATAATTTGAAATTATAGGCCGAAGCAAAATTTATCATAATTTAAATAAAATTAGCCCGTGACCCGTGGCTCAGAGAGAATTCATTAGCTTCTTGTGCCTGGGGTTCCGAATTCGCTTCCCGTCCCATGCGAGAAAAATTTATTTCATTAGAATTGGCTACTAATCATTTTAAATATAGGGGTGGGGTCTGAATGGCCTTAGATGCCCAAAAAGAAAATTTAAGTTTTTTTTTTCTAATTGAAACTTAAAATTATCATAGATTATTCTATTTAAACTTTTTATTAACTAGCTAATTAAGATTACGCTAAAGACTGTAAGAAATAATCGCTCATACATGATAAGATAAATTTTTTACTTTAATAAAAATAAAATTTTAAATTTCTATATATATATATATATATATATATATATATATATTGTATATATCGTTAGATACATACCTATATAAAATTCTTTTATGTGAGAATAAAATTATGGTTTCACGATAAAATGCGAATCACATGAAGAAATAATCTCGTTTCTCCCAATCCTTGTAATGTTGTTTTATAAAGTAGCCTTTATTAAAGAAACAAATTATATTGATATATGAATTTCTATTTGTATTAAAATTTATGTATATATACAAATTCCAAATGACATAATTTTTTTTTTAGTTATGATTTGAAACGTCTCGTTTTAGCATGACAAAGTAAATTAATTTATTTTTTCGCTGCCTTTGCTCTTTCTCCTTCAATTAGTCAGAACTATTCATTTAATAGAATATCAGTTTCCTTGTTTTAATTTAAAATTTGCAAAAAAATACAAATCTTTATTAAAGAATTTTTTTATATTGCGTCAATTATTACAAATTTTTCTTACCCAATATAATTGATGACACAATCAGAATGTTCATATTCAATTTTGATCATTTATTCATTTTGAATATAAAATATTTGATTTAAATTTAAAAAAAGGTTTTTTTTTTCAACTTATTAAAAATTGACGGCTCACTTTTTATTGCATATTATAACATAATGATTCATATTCATTTCTAGAGATTAGTTGATTGAAATACCTTTTTTTAAAGCACACTTATTGATCAGATATATCGTTTTTTTAGCATTTTTCACTTTAAAAATATTTCCTCCACCAAACAATAATTTTTATCTTGAGTGATTTGTCTCTAATGAAAAGCTATATATCGACTCATTTTCAGATCCACTACTAATTCAATACAGCAACTCCTCATTCGTTCATAATAAGAGGTGGGGAATTTTTCTCCCCGCTCCTCTCAAGTTTATACTTGGCCTTTTTCCTTATAAGAAATCACTAAATGAACACCATACTATGAATTAATTGTTAAAATATGATGTTCTAGAATTTTTTAATTTTGAAAATTAAATATCACTGTAGTGGAGTTTGTTTAGGAGAGGTTGGTTGGGGCAAACATTAGAACTTTTATAAATATATCTATATTCTTTAAATATTCACGACTCAAAATGAATAAATTAATTATCTAATGTATAGACCTCCTCATATTATATAAAGGACTCGACGAAATAGAAATAGAAAGAACCTTCTGCCACAAAAATGCTTTTTTCATACATCAGTCTTCCAAGTGGGTGAAGAGTGCTATACACTCTCCGACAAGCCACAGTGACATGGTCACCTCATGTCAGAGTATTATTTATAATGATGCCCAAATCCCTGGCCGTGAACGAGTAAGGGACCACTGTACCACCCACGATGACGGAGGTTAAGGGTATCTGAGAACGTCTTGCGGCAATCCTCATAATCTGCGATTTCACTGGGTTAAGCACAAGAGTCCATAATTCGATCCGTTCAATATCATCATTAGCCCCAAGATATATTTGAAGATCATGGTATCCAAAGTAATGAAGAACTTCGGATAAATCATTTATACGTATTTAACGGCGACAGAACACCACCCTGAGGGATTCCTCTCAATAAATGTCTGAAAGGGAACTTCTCATCCACCACAACGCATTGGCTCCGGCCGCTAAGGTAATCATTATAAGTCTACAGACGGATCCCGAAAAGCCGCCCAATCTATGAAGTTTGTGATCAGCAGAACAAAAAGCGTTTTTAAAATCTAACAAGGCAAGAATCGCAGCCACGTTCCTCTCGATAAAGCTCCGAAACACTTATAATTGGTTCTGAATCCTCACTGGAACGGAAAAAGAAAATTAATATCTTGGAGGAGTTTTAGCATATGAGTATTAATAATGTACTCAAAAGCATTTGAGAGGACTGGCAGAACGCTAATCGGTCTATAATCAGCACAAACACACGGACTCCGAGTGGGGGATTGAGTTGGGAATTGAGGTGAGCCTGGCGGACTAGCAGCAGGAGGGGTGGATGAGGTAATTGAACATTTCTGTAATGATAGGCAGGAGGATAAGGATTAGCAAAAGAATAAAATCAAGTAGAATCTCGACATTCCCGACAGCCTTGGACTTCACTTGTGAATATTTAGTTAACCCTCAATACATACATTTTAGTTTAAGTGATTTAAGATTGCAATTATCTCCAAATAATCGGATTGTGCCATAGGGCCGATTGCCCAAGCCCTACATATATATTATATATATATATATCTTACATTATTTATAAATCTTTTCTTCCACAGAGGAAAAATAAACTTATTGTATTATATTGCGAATTTTTGACATGAATCGACTACTTTCTCTCTATATATATTAACATATATAGGTAAGAGAAAGTAAAAAAACCCTTGGAAGAAACTTAACTTTGCTACTCAGTGTATGTCTTCTTGATAGAATTATTTTTGAGATTTGCATAAAAAAAAGAAGATGATTGTCTTTTGATTGATTTTCATTACAAGGATATTAATCAACCCTATCTATTAACGATATTATGCCGTATGATGAGTCAACTTGCTATTTCTGTAGGTCTCATTAAAAATAAAACCACCGACACCGTATAGGGGTAAGGCCGAAATAAAAGATTTAAATACCTTACTGTGATGTCTATCAATCGACGGGGAAAAGTAAAAATTAACTTTAATAGACAATTGAATGTGGAGGGCGTAAAATAGAGTTGGATTTCAAAAAATTATAAGTACAATAGAGTTTTCTCCTTTGACGCAATCCTTAAATGTCTTTAAAATTATCAAACACTAAATATTATGGAATTTTAAGTGCCTTTTTTAATTGCATATTTAGGAACGAAAAGCTATATAAATGCCTTCGTAATATTGTATTATTAGTTTATTTGAAAATAAATAGAAACTTGAGCTTATAGCTGGTAGATCAATCAGGATAAGTAAACAGGAGAAGAAAAATCAGCAGTTAGATGTAATTCATTTTTTTATTCCAATCACGACGTTTCGATCCCGGTTGGGATCATTCCCAAAACAAATGCGTGTTTTATATGTGTATATTATATAATTCATTCATATATTATCATTATATATGCAGAACGGTCACTTCGCAAGACAAATAAGGAGTGAGTCTGTTCTGAGGATGATCCCAACCGGGATCGAAACATCAACGTGATGAGAATAAAAAAAAATGAAATACAACTAGCTGCTGATTTTTCTTCTCCTTTTTACATATCCTGCTTGAAAATAAAGTCATTTTAGGAGTATTTAGCTATCTATGCCGTTTATTGTTTAGATCAGTAATCGGCAACCTGTGGTCCTTATGTCATTTTAATGAACCGCAAAGAAATTAAGATATTCTTCACCCCCCCCCCCCCCCCTTACAAAGGGTTTGGACTTTAGATACAATTTTATTTTATTAATTGTGTTAATGTTTTATTTTCACTTTTGCTCTTCTCTACGCAGAAGCAGAGAATTTTTCTTCTTCATCTTCTGCCAGACCCTCCATACAGGCATTTGACCATTTCTTCTTTTATTTCTCCTGCCAGATGTTGAAGCCACCCACTCTTCTCTTTCAACTTTCTCCTTCTCTCTTCTAATTAATGTAATTCAAACATAATTTTAATGGACCTCAAAAAAATTCAGATATTCTTTGAGATTTAATAATGTTAATGAAATACTATTGTGATTTGAAGTCATTTGGCTACAGAGGCCATATTGACTTTAAATCACAATTTATATATTAAGTTATTAAATTAAATTCCGGTGGTCGTTCGTTCAACCCTTTTGTTTCTGGGTAGACAAGTGCCTCCAGATTCAGCAAAATTTGGCGTTGCGTTTCAAAGATCTCGGTTCGGTGGCAGTTCCTCTTCTCCTGGAACAGGACCGCCGGCACAATTCAAATTCATCATATATATATATATATGCGAAGATAAGTTTTCTCGGGTTAAGTCGCGTGTGATGTTGAGATTTACTCGACGTTTCGCCTCTCTTTTTGGAGCCATTTTCAAGAGAGAAGGAAGTTAGGAGGTAATGGTGGAGGGGGGTTGTTTACGGGGTCGCAGTCTTCCTGGTCCCCAGGTCAATTTGGTGGATGACTCAGAGGTGTGGAGGTTAGGTTACGTTGAAGTGGCCGTTCCCAGAGAGGGAACACACTTAGGCCAATTAGGCCCTTTGTGATACCACGGTGGGGCTATCCCCCTACCTACCCTAAGAGGAGACTTCGGCAGGATGGTTGAATTATTTGCGGCAAGCTGGATCCGAACCCGAGTCGTGTTGAGACTTCGGACTCCGTAATCCTAAGCTTAGCCGGCTTAGCCATTGCCTCCTCTCTCAACTAGAGGTGTGGATTGGTCTCTGAGAGCTGGAGGAAGGTTTGTTGTGTGTAATTGTGTTCGGTTTAGGTTGACTATGGGGCCTCAATCTGCCTACTCCCTAAGTCGGGGTGTTAGCTCTTGGTTCCCGGGGTCTCAAGAGAGCCGAAACGTCGAGTACATCTCAGCACCCCACACGACTTAACCCGAGAAAACTTATCTTTACATATATATATATATATTAACAAACCCCTAAACAAATGGCCTCAGGATCCGAAATGGCAAAATTAAAAAAAAAAAAATCTGAAGTGTCGAATAAGCCATTACTAATAAAAAATTTTCCCTATTTTTTCTGGCTGCTTTTTTTAAATGTATTTGATTATCCTGCCGAACACTCTCATTTAGTCGAATTTCTACTGGGCAGACAAAGCCATTTGAAACAAAATCGCAGAAAAACCCTAAAACATACAAAGGGAAAATAGGACGAATAAGGGTTATTAAAGGTCATGTAAAAAATAATTGATTATTAATTAGAAAGAAATAAACATATTTTTTTTTTTTGTTTTTTTTTTTTAATCGTCAATTAATTAATAAATGTTTTGCTAATGGTTATTATTAGACTATTGTTATTATTAAGCATTTAAATTGTTTTTTTTTCATAATTAAGATAATACATTTTCAGAGTCATTCATTTTAATATCCTCATTTGAAGGAAGCTGACTCCAACAACTAGTGTAAAGGCATCAAAATACTTTCCATTTAATTAAATATTCAGAAAAATTATTATCTTCATTGTCCACATGCCTTAAAAAATAAAGGCATTTGCTCCAAAATATGTGAACCAAATAAAACAGCCACTTTACTTACACAATATTCTACTTTAGACTATCAAGTAAAATGTGATAACAAATAAATATTAACTATAATCTATCTTATTATCTTTTATTTATTTTTTTTTCAACAATAAAGACCTCATTATTAAAGTGTTTTTTTATTAAGATCAAGGAAATGACGGATTTAATTTTAATCCGCTATCACTATTTAAGAAGGAACTCGTGTTCCAATCATCAGAATAAAATTATAATCCTACTATTATTTTTGTGCTTCCTCTTTAGATTGAGATTATTGAAAAATTTTGATATCGGATTTTGATGTTTTAATACGCGGGTTCCACAAAAAGAATGGACACCAGCCACAAGATCGCCAAACAGGCTGAAAATCATGATAGGTGCCCCTGACAAATAAGACTGTGGAATACTCTCTGGCAGCCATCGATTTAATGTATTTAAATATAAATTGTTGGAAAAAACCCGAAATGAATGTAAAGAAAAAAAAATTTATATTAATAGAATAACAGATACAGGTCACATAAACCAAAACCTTTTAATTAAAACTAATCTCTTTTTTTTTTTAAGAAATAAAGTGCCTGTTATATTAAACAATAAGAGGCTAAAGGAGCTGGCAGCCAGGTAGTTAGTCTCCACGAAATGAAACTCTCTGTTGAGGAAACAGTTTCGGTTTTAATGAAATATAACCATCATCAGTCCATCGAGAGTGTGAGCTCAAATGACGAAGCATTGAGTCTTATTGCGGAGTTGACAGTAGATGTGTATTATACCTTGGTACATAAATTATTTGTATAAAATACAAAGCAATGCAATCAGCTAATACGATGCGCAAAGTTTGAGATACAAAATTGATTATGCAATATGATTCAATGCTTTGTCATTTGAACTCACACTCTCGATAAATGGACTGATGATGGTTATATTTCATTAAAACCGAAACTGTTTCCTCAACAGAGAGTTTCATTACCTGGCTGCCCGCTCCTTTAACCTCTTATTCCATCCTAATTATGAATATCAGTTTATTTAGATTCATGACGATCATCTACGCTTTCGGATTGGGGAACCAGAGCTAAGCTGAATATATTCTACTGGATCCAAATTCTAATCATTTAATTTTTTTTTTTTTAACATTCATAATTTTTAAATGAATCGAGTCAAGCTTTGACTTCGAAGCCGGAATTGTTTCCAGAGCTTGAATAAGCCCTGATTTATAATTCCTTTCCTTGTTGAAATACATAAATAATAATATAAATGAATTTTTAATATTAATTTTAAAATGTTAGGCTACCTCCTTTATATGTGATGCGGAAAGTGAAAAGGAACTTCTTGTCGGCGAAGTAAAATTATCGGTACGGGCATTTTAGCCGAATTAGGTCAAAAATATAGATTTTTGGGTTTCCATTAAATATGATTCTTCAATATTTCCTATACAGGTTTATTCGTTAGCGATGAGAATCCGATAAATATTACAAAATAATCGATTTAGTAACCTGTTATGCATACGAATATACATTGTTCCAAATTTTTAAATGCGTTTTCCTCAAAATACCGTTTTTTATATCCATAACTTTGAAAGGCTGTATCTTCATTAGCATTTCGGTTTAAATGCTTAATTTGATGACTTTTATCATTGCAATCTTATTTTTTTGTGATAATTGAATTATCTGGGGGGTGATCCGTTCAGAATTTAAGTTGAGTAAAAAAGTACCACTTTTTGCTAATCTTCATTAGCATTTCGTCACGATTTGAGGGCTTTTACCATTGAAATTTTATTTTTTTTTGTGATAATTGAATGATCCGGGGGGGGGGGGGGGAACCGTTCTAAATTTTAAGTTTGGTAAATAAGTGCCACCTTAATATATATATATATATATATATATATATTAGGGTGGCCGCAAAAAACAAAATTTTTTAATTTCTTTCGGCCGAACATCCTAAAAGTTGTCTTTTGGCTAGAAAATGATAATGGCAAAGTTTTAGCTAAATTGGATAACGTTAACCCGTGCCTCATCGGGCTTAAAATTTTGAAAAAATGGGATTTTATCTAAAAATTCGCAGTTTTTACTTCATAAAACGAAAACCAACTATCGTAGAAAAGTGATTCTAGGCTCATTTCATAGCAAATTTAATTCTCTTGAGGATTTATAATAACCATTTTTTCATTAAAACGTATAGATTTAGAGAAATTTACAAATTAGCATTTCGGTTTTGATATATTGCTCTTTCTGAAAAATAAGTGGAAAGTCACAAAAGAGACCATTCGATATAACATTTTGCCGGAAAAATATTCCGAAAGGAATGAAATTTTTACTGGTTATTTGTGGGTACTCTAGAATGCCAATCCTAAGTTTTCGACCTCGAGGACCGTGTGGGGGGAGGGGAGGGGGACAAAAACCTCAAAAATTTGAGAATTCTTCAGTTTTTTGCTTATATCTCGTAAACTATTCATATTTTGTTAAATATAGCATAATTCAAAGTTGTAGAGCATTAAATTTGCTAAAATCTGGTACATAAAACGAATTTGTTGACCCAATACTAACCGAAATACGGCCGTTCAAAGATGGACAAATTTTCTCGAAATGTAAAAAATATCAGAAAAAGTAAAAACCAATCGTCATGTCGTTATCCACTTTTTACCTAGAAAGTATTGCGAAGTGAATTAAATTTTTACAAGTTATTAGGTGTACCCCCACACCAGATTGCCTATCCTAAGTCTTCGTCTTGGAGGACCCTGTCTTAACTTGGAGGGGGTAGGAGAGGAAAAAACATCTCAAAAATCTTTAACTTTTTTCAGTTTTTTGCATATATTTCGTAACATAAGCATATTTTATTTACCCTAGTCATATACAAAGTTGTAGAGGATTAGATTACTAAAGTTTTCTACATAAAATGAATTTGTAGACTCAATAATAACCGAAATACGGCCGGTCTCCTCCCCCCACACGGTCCTCGAGGTCGAAAACTTAGGATTGGCATTCTAGAGTACCCACAAATAACCAGTAAAAATTTCATTCCTTTCGGAATATTTTTCCGGCAAAATGTTATATCGAATGGTCTCTATTGTGACTTTCCACTTATTTTTCAGAAAGAGCAATATA
Organism: Euborellia annulipes; assembly: GCA_023213315.1. Classification (NCBI taxonomy): domain Eukaryota; kingdom Metazoa; phylum Arthropoda; class Insecta; order Dermaptera; family Anisolabididae; genus Euborellia; species Euborellia annulipes. The sequence goes on along the minus strand of JAKCPI010029217.1, from coordinate 8,308 downwards.
TCAAAACCGAAATGCTAATTTGTAAATTTCTCTAAATCTATACGTTTTAATGAAAAAATGGTTATTATAAATCCTCAAGAGAATTAAATTTGCTATGAAATGAGCTTAGAATCATTTTTCTACGATAGTTGGTTTTCGCTTTATGAAGTAAAAACTGCGAATTTTTAGATAAAATCCCATTTTTTCAAAATTTTAAGCCCGATGAGGCACGGGTTAACATTATCCAATTTAGCTAAAACTTTACCATTATCATTTTCTAGCCAAAAGACAACTTTTAGGATGTTCGGCCGAAAGAAATTAAAAAATTTTGTTTTTTGCGGCCACCCTAATATATATATATATATATTCTCCGGTTCCTTCTATATATATATATCACTGATTGAGCAAAAACGCTCAATGACAAAACATTTTTTACGAATCGTGCCTAAAACTGTTTTTTCAATGCATTTATTATTTTCTATGGGTCAACGCACACCGATTAGGCAAAATACAATTGAGCATCATTGGACATGATTCAACATCATTGAACAAAACGTTTTGTCGAAGAGCGTTTCGCTCAATTGGTGTGCATTCAGCCTTAGCCAAAAAAGTAAAAATATATTTTTGAATGATAATTTCATAATCATTAATTGTTTTATTTATTTTTTTTCCCCCCAGATATCAATTTGGAAGACGAAGAAGAAACCGATCATTTGAAAGATGTGCTTCAGGTAAATAGATAAAGTATAATTAGCTTTTAATATTAAGATTATCAGAATTCCATTCCATTCAACTCTCTCGTATTAAAATATTTATATCATTAATAATATTGGTTGATATCAAATTCAAAAACTTTCCATTTATATTTTCATATATTAATTATTTCACTTAAATAATACTTTATATATTCTTTTAAATTAGGAATTGCGGGTAAAATCTGAAATTGATGGCGAAGAGGACACCCTTGACGATGATGAAGATGATGACGAGTATTCCCAAAAACCTCATCCTACAAGAAGACTTACGTAAGCTTAAAAATTATAATTTTCTTGGTACTAATTACAACATAAAGATAGCAGCATAAAGAAAAACAAAGATCTTTTGCGGAAAAATATTTATTTATCGACCTATATCTAGGTTTTGACTTTTATCTTTTTACTTTCTCTTACCTATGTATATATGTGATATATATAGAGAGAGAAAGTATTGGATTCATGTCAAAAATTCGATGTCGAGATTTTGATGGATCTTCACGTTTTAAGGTCCCCTGAATCCAAAAAAGTGGTTTTCGCGACACGATTTTTTTTTTTAATTCAAAAATCAATTATTTTTTAGATGCTCTTTAAAATATATATTCTCATTTTGCAATTGAAATCTTCTGAAGACCACTTTACTCTTGTATTTCATAGGGAAGATAGGAGAAATGGTTGCCATGGTAACAAAATATAAATATTTTCCCATACTTATAAATTTTACATCGTAATTCAAATGTTCCGTACTGTCGGGAACTAAATATATGTCGACACGAAAAATCTGGTGTGACAAGCACAGAACACAACTTTCGATTACCGAAGGTAAGAGAAAGTTGTGTGCTGTGCGCCAGTCACACCAAATTTTTTATTATATTTTTGTAAGATGAATTTTGGCACTTTTTATTTCTGAATTTAGTCTATGTTCCCGGAATCGTAACGAGTATTCCACGAACTCTGTTCCACTGTGGAAACCATTAAACTATAAAAATGACAAATGATAAAAAAGTCAAGGATCCGATACTGTCTCTTGGAAATTAGAGTGAATTATACGTATGATTTTAAAAGAAATAGTTAATTATTTTCATAAAATTAATTGAAGGATCAGGATGTCATTCGCCGCTCGTGGATTTAGGTGAGTAAATTTTTTTGGTGTGTATATATATATATGAAATATATATAAGTTTTTAAATAAAATCACAATTTTTAATTATAATCTTATTTTATTTCAGCTTTCTTGGCCAAAGGACGCATATTACGTTTCGACTCTCTTATTGAGTCATCCTCAGGGCCTACAATAATAAATACCAGAATGATTATCTTTTATGTCATGTTCAAGTCCATTATGTAAAATTTACAATTTATACTTATTTAAAATCGAGATGAGTAATATGCGTCCGTTGGCCAAGAAAAGCTGAAATAAAATAAGATTATAATTAAAAATTGTGATTTTATTTAAAAAATTATATATATATATACCAAAAAAATTTACTCATCTAAATCCACGAGAGGCGAATGACATCCTGATCCTTCAATTAAGTTTATGAAAATGAACAAAAATGGCAAAGGTTCTCAAATTCAATAGTTAATTATTATAGTATATACTAATATAATATAGATTATAATACATCTGGGAAGTTTATTAATCCCTATACATCCTACTTTGGCTGCCATTTCGATCTTTCTTCTAAAAAGTATTGTTATCTTTTAATGGCTTTGAATGTTTGGTAAATTTCTAATAGAAGGAGATCAGCTCTTCGAGAAGTGACGCCGCCAACAACTGGCCGTGCAGCTCGAAAGCGGAAGCGCCGCGATGAACCTGACGATGCAGCTTTTCATCATACTTATGTGATGAAGCTATTTGACCGAAGTGTGGATCTTGCGCAATTTAATGATGACACTCCTTTATATCCAATTTGTCGAGCATGGATGGCGAATCAACCACGCAATTCATCCCTTTTATTTAAGTAGGTTAATTTATTTGAATAATTTTTGTACGAATAATAATAATAAATCCGAAATTATTTTGCAGACAAAGAACTCCAACTCCAGAGCCTCCAACTACTGACGAAGAAAAAAATGGAAATGAAAAAGATAATGCCGCTAATAAAGAGGGAGAAAAAGAAAAGATGAAATCGAAAGATGACTCGGATTCTGATTCTGATGCAGAATTAGTGAAGGATACTTATAAATTACCTGCTCCAATTCCTCTTAGTCCAAAATCAATTAAAAATGGTTCAGCACACCGCATTCCTTCGCCAATGCGTCGTCCAGTACTTTCATTTGATGAATTTAAACAAGCAACAGTAAGATATTTTTATTTAGTTCCAGTCATTTTAATCAAAGATGAAGCTTTTGTTTCATGGATGCCCAGAGATTTACTTTTCCTATATATTTTTAAATATAGATGAAATACACCGATGACCCGGAAAGTCTGGAGATCCTGGGTTCGAATCCCGGGGGCCATGGGCCTCGCCAACAAAAAACACACTCTTGTTAAATATTTTTTAAATTATTGTTGGGTATATTGTATATTGTATTGTATACTTTCCTGCTCCCTTAATACCAGAATTTTTCTATAGCGCTCCAAGACAAAATATTTTGTCTATCTGACGCAGTTGATAAGATAATACCGCTTATCAGTCAGGAATATTATCGCGGCCCAGTTTGGTAATTACTTGTATATCAATTAATTTAAAGTGCGTGTTGCATTGCAAAAAAAATCTGGTGTGAACTCCTTATACAAAAATTGTAGATTTTTTTTTTTAATAAGGAAAGCTATGAGCAGGGCAGCCAGCAGAAATAAAAAAACTTTTATATTATTTCGACGACGTTTGGGAGCGCGTCGCTCCCATCTTCAGGACGAAAAAACTTTGAACAAAAGTTGGTTACGCGCTCCCGAAACGTCGACGAAATAATATAAAAGTTTTTTTTATTTCTGCTGGCTGCCCTGCTCATAGCTTTCCTTATTAAATTATCATCACAGCCATTTCCATTCTTCATTGTACTAAAAATTGTAGATTTCTATCAACTTTTGGAGTAAATACGTCACCTGAAAGTAGTACTTTACCAAAAAAGTTTTTTCAAAGTTGATAGAAATCTACAATTTTTGTGTAAGGAGTATATACCAAATTTCATCGATCTAGCTGCTTGCGTTTTTAAGCAATCATGTTCACACACACACACACACAGAGACAGACGGACACACAGCCATTCCGAAAATGGTATTTTCGGACTCAGGGAGGTGTAAAACGTCGAGAATCATCATAATTTCGAGGTCAAATTTTTTGACGATTACAATACTTTCTCTTTATATACTATTACGAGAAAGTAATAAAAATAATAAATTAAATTTATTTTTTCTCTTATCAACATCTTTATTTTTATGATTTAGATTTTATAAGAAATTATGTCGATGAAATTTTATTTCCTATATGAAATAAAGCAGGAAGTCGCGGCTCTTCGGGAAACTGCGATTCTTCTGTGAAAATATTCCATTATTAGACTGATAGATCACTGTTTTGATTTAGCGGAAAAATTCTGATATTTACGGAGATTATATATATATTAGGGTGGTCCTTAGCGGGGGTGTTTTAAAATTTCTTTGCTCCCAGGGGCTCAAATGCTTCCAAATTGATTTTAAAAAATTTGCACTGAAAATTTGAGCTCTTAATATTAACCCTAAGATAGTCCGGATTCCAACCTAATGGTGGCTACACACGTAACTGCAAACTTAACAAGCATGCACATCCAATCTTTTTGTACAAGCAATCTATAGCATCTGTAGTAGAATTTTGCGCAAGCATCATTCTTGTTTGTTTGTACGAAAAGATTGCTCGTGAATGCTTGTCAAGTATGCAGTTGCGTATGCAGTTTGCGTACGTATGTAGTATGCAGTTTGTATGTGTAGCCGTGTTAAGTTTCTTATGGAAGTAACAAGGGAAATATTTCTTTCGTTCTTCAGAATTTTTTAACTCGGGTACAGATAAATTTCAAATGATGAGTCTCTTATGTTTTTATAGAGAATTCGACGCTCTACAAAAAAATGGGGGAAAAAATGAATATGCTTCATAATATTGATAATTATATGAATATCAAACTTTGAGCTCGAATAACTTTTAAACTAATAGACTTCCCGACAAAAATCGTGATGGACCTTTTTTTGTAGAGCTTCGAATTCTCTATATAAACATGTGATACTCATCATTTTAAATTCATCTGTTCACGAGTTAAAAAATTCTGAAGAACAAAAGAAATATTTCCCATGTTATTTCCATAAGAAACTTAGGTTGGAATGCGGACTATCTTAGAGTTAATATTAAGAGCTCAAATTTTCAAGGAATGTTTTTTTAATTAACCCGAGAAAACTTATCTTCATATATATATATATATATATATAAAGGGAGGCATGAACCAAAAAAGTTTAGGAACCTCTGGTATAAAAAATTATTTTAAATCCAACTGAAATATAAATTTAAATATTTTTTTCCTGATAAGCAGGGCTGTATTTCTAAATAGGCTAAAAAGGCTGCAGCTTAGAGCGACAACAAATTCAGGGGGCGGCAGATTGGCAATTTAGTCAAAAGTTAAAATGTAATATTTCAACGTTAATATATTTCTCGTACGATTTTAAGAATAGATATATTGTATAAAACAAATGTAGAGGGGGGGGGGGGGGGCAAATTAACTTTAGCCTAAGGCGAGCGGCATACTCTTAAATCCGGCCCTGCTGATAAGAGGATTTTAAGAATATATATATAAAGAATAAGAAAATATAACAATAAGGTTCCTCGATCCTTAGCAGCTTCTAATCCTGGCCCTTGCAAAAATACATCCCAATACGTGTACCGAATAAAAATTTTTAAGACGATTTTTGCATTGCATTATGATCCGATTTGATATCCGCCTTACAGCTTAACTGTGCAACACAAATTTGTATTTATCCGATTATTAGAATAACTTAGGGTTAAATAAAAAAATCAATTTTGATGGCCGAGCTTATTGATAGAAAACTTATTTCTTTCTATCATCGTTATCCTATCTCACGTTTATCTCCACAACTTTTTTTTAAATACCAAAACATCGGGACAATTTAAAATTCAGTGTTCTCTTTATGTAATAGGACGGACGTAGTTCATTGACTAGAGAAGCTCTTCTTCAAAGCCATCTTAGACATTGGAATTTGATAAGAGAAGCATGGCATAAAACTTCAAATCATAACGAGGAACGATACCAAATGAGTGATCGTATTCTTAGCGCCATTTATCGAAAGTACGTATTAATTTTTATTATCGTATTCTCTTTATAATTTTATATACTGTATATAATAAACTTTCTTTTTTTTTTTAGAGCACAAAAAGCTTTTGAATAATTTAAAAAAATGTTTAATAATTAAAAAGAAGGATTTTACCTTCATATATAAATAATAATAAATGATTTATCTTTTAAAAAAAAGAAGAAATTTTTACGACGAAGAGTCTTGCTAATCCGGCCTTATGGCGAAACATATAAAATGTATACATAATAGGCCTACTATATAATGCATACATATTTATCTCCTTAAAAAATCTGTAATGACACTTGGTTTTCTTAAATTAGCTCTTTTTTTTGGTGCAATATCACTTTCCAACACGCCGAATTAGCCGATATGCCGGAGTATCGAAGTTCGGAAAAGCAACACTCTACTATAATTAAATTTTAATATTACATTATTTTAGGAGAATTTCGAAATTTTTTTTAATCTTTGGCTAATGTATAAAATCAATTTATTTTAATATAATAACTATTTTTTTTCATTAAGATTGTTTTTTTTTTTAAATCAAGCAAAACTAATTTATATCAATTTTCTTAAACTTTTTTTAATATATGCAATTACATAGGCTTGATCTGTCGAATTTGATCTTCGCATTTTTATATCCTTTTATCTTCGTGTTTGGAGCAAGAACTTCCCATTCCTCTTCTAACACTGTCAACAAATCTTAATACATAATTTTTTATTTAGTTTTTTAGTAAGCCCAATTTTTTTTTTAGAAATGAACCTAATTCCGAATATTCCTTATATTCTTTTTGTTTTATTTGTAAGGATTAGCCGAGTCTTTTACTGTAGATGAGACATCGTTTCTAGGGAGCTCCGCGTAGAGGTTTCATCATGCCACCGAAAAAAATTAATTGAGAGGCTCTTCTTAAAACTCTTCGAGTCACGATCCATTGAGTAAATAAGTGAATTTGTTCCAAAAAAAGTGCCTTCCGATTATCCATCAATTTCAATTTATAAAGAGACCTGATCTCAGGTATGGATATGAGAACAAGTGGAGAAAAGAATATTTTCATTCATTCATTTGTTGAGGAAGTATTGATGTAAAAATGAAATAAAAACAGCTGTATAATGGAAGCTTGTTTCCAGTTCGAGTTTGTCACTCTGAATAAACTTCAAATAAAATTTACAAATAAAAACTTTCTGAATGGCATTGCACTCGAGGATCCGAATTTGTTAGAATATCTTCGTATAACCTGAAAAAAATCATTCTTATTATAAAAAATAAAAAATCAATCTGTACACTTTTTTTTTATTAATTTTATACAATATTAATAAAAAATTTACCTTTGAGTATTTAATGGGATGCAGAAAAAATTCCATTAGAGCAGCGGTTCCCAATCTATTTTGATCTGCGGCCCACTTTTCCGTATGGGAGTCCAGGAAACTATTCTAGTTAAAAAATTATTTGTATTATATTGATACTTGGAAATTCAAAGGTCGTAAAGGACAAAATAGCAAAAATGAGTAATATATACAGAAATGTTCAGCTTTTTGAGCTTTACATAATATAATATTATATATAATAATACTTAAGGGCTTTACCCCCGTAAAGGACAGCTATCTTCGCTCACTTTGTGCAAATTTGTCAAAAAGGTTAAGAAATTCTGTGAAAAAGTGTCTTTCAAAGACAAAAATTGTAAAGTAAAAAAAAAAATTGTAAATAAAAATTATGAGGGAAAATGTTTGTTTGTTTTTTTTCGTTTTTGCCTCTCTTGCAAAGTAGCATTTTGTCCTTTACGACCTTTGAATTTCCAAGTATCGATATATTTTATATAAAATAAACACAGTGGCGTGCCGAGGGGGGGGGGGGGGGCGGAAGGGGCGGTCCGCACCAGGCCCCGAGCCGGCATAGGCCCCCATATATTTATAAAAAAAATTTAATGAAAATTTCTCTTTGAGGGGTCCCGGAGCCCTCAGGGCTCAAATGAAAACGAAAAAATGTAGTTAAAAAAAAAAATTTAGTGAATATTTCTCTTTGAGAGGCCCCGGGGCCCTCAGGGCTCAAGTAAAAACAGAAACTTTAGATAAAAAAAAAAAAAAAAATTTAATGAAAATTTCTCTTTGAGAGGCTCTGACCCCTTGGGGTTCAGGGATATACCGTATTTTAAAAAATATTTTTGTGTATGGTGAAGAGGGATATTTAAAGATAGCACCCCCCTCCAAAAAAAAAAATTCAATATAAGGCCCCCTCTTCTTGTGCCGCCCCAGGCCCCCCAACTGCCTCGGTACGGCTCTGAATATACACTGGAATTTCATAAATTGA
>JAKCPI010029216.1:0-10396 GCA_023213315.1 Euborellia annulipes | reverse complement strand
AATCTGGTGTGACTGGCGCACAGCACACAACTTTCTCTTACCTTCGGTAATCGAAAGTTGTGTACTGTGCTTGTCTCACCAGATTTTTTGTGTCGACATGTATTTAGTTTCCGACAGTACGGTACATTCGATTTTCAAGATGTAAAATTTATAAGTATGGCAAAATATTTATATTTTGTTACCATAGCAACCATAGGAGAAATTCCTATCTTTTCTATGGAGTACAAGAGTAAAGTGGTCTTCAGAAGATTTCAATCACAAAATGAGAATATACATTTTATAGAGAATCTAAAAAATAATTGATTTTTGAATTTTAAAAAAAATCGTTGGAGCAAATTTTGAGAAAATCGAAAAAAACTGAAAAAGTGCTTCAGTAAAGTACTAGTACTCTTTGGCTGATTTTGTTCAAAAGCTTCGTTTCACGTCCCATGGGGGTGCCTAACTTAAATATAAAATTTCAACTTCCTAACTCTTTTTGTTCTTGAGATATTTTGTTCACAGACACACACACACACAGACAGACACACAGACAGACAGACCATGTCGCGAAAACCATTTTTTTGGATTCAGGGGACCTCAAAACGTGAAGATCCATCAAAATCTCGACATCGAATTTTTGACATGAAACCAATACTTTCTCTCTCTATATATTAACATATATATAGAGGTACGAGAAAGTAATACAGGGGCGGCGCGTCCACTAGGCCAACTAGGCGGGCGCCTAGGGCGGCAAAAAGGAAAAAAAAAAATTTTGGTTCCACAAGCGCCACCCGAAAAAAAATTTTGGTTCCGCGGGCGGCAAAAATTTATCGTCTCTAAAAAAAAGGTAAAAAATTTTAGTTCCGCGGGCGACACACGGGAAAAAATTTTGGTTCCGCGGGCGGCAAAAATTTATCGTCTCTAAAAAAAAGGTAAAATATTTTTCCGGACGGGGAAAAATTTAAAAAAAATTTTGTTCTGCGCAAGAGAAAATGTTCCGGGAAAAACTTTTGGAGAAAATGTTCCGCGGGCGGCGCACGGGGAAAAATTGGTTCCGCCAAAAAAAAAAAAAAAAAAAAAATTCGCAGAAAAATTTTTGAGATCAGGGAAAATTTTAAGGAGGCAATTTAAATTTTTAAAGTTTTTTTTTTTTGGGGGGGGCGCAAAAAAAATATCTTGCCTAGGGCGGCAGAATAGCTTGCGCCGGCCCTGAATAAATATCTAGAATAAAACAGCTTTTTCCAAACTGTGAGGCGCGCCTCCCTAGGGAGGCGCGTACTAGTCTAAGGGGAGGCGCGAATATTCGCCACCAGGACCAATTTTCCAAATGATAAAATAATAAAATTTACAAGGTTCTGGGGCGGAGGTTTTCCTTAATTAAAATAATATATATGAATAAATAAATAAATAAAATTTTTTAACGGAGGCGTTGTAACATAAAGTTTAGAAACCACTGGCCTAAAGTAAAACTCATTCTAGAAAATTATACTATGTGTAAAACCCAAAGGCGGATTCAGGGAAGTTTTTCAGGGTTTTAATTTCTTTCTGACTAGACGCGAAGCTCGCCGAAGGCGATAGCATTGTTAATTATTTTATTTATTAGGATTGGATAAGGGGGTGAAAAATTGAAAAAAAATGTTTTTTATAACTAAATGGAAGCCAAATAAATAGAAAACATTCAAAAAATAGCGTTGATTATTATTTGATTAGGGGTGGGGGGATGAAGGGTTGATTATTTAAGAAAGGCCTTGGAATATTCCAAATCACTTGTTGACATTCTTTTCCAGTTATAAATAATTAGAGCAAAAGGTATTTTTTTACTTTTAATAAAAAGGGAATTGTTATTTTCATCTGTTTTTTTCCTAAACAAACTCTGTTGAGAGAGTCGAGATTCTCGTTCAGTCCAGTGTGTGGCCTGACAGCAGGCGCGCCTGCTGCTTGCTCTCTTATCAAGTTGTGTTTCAAATGAATCAAAGTGAATAATTAATATAGTGTAACCCACCCTGACCACCCCGTCAACCAGCACACCCTCTTGAGCGTCTTATTAAAGGTAATTATTATGCATTTTATCGTTGAAAAAAAAAATATGGGGATTGACTTCCCCTAGACTTTCTCGTATATTCTTTTGGAATTACGTCTGGGTGTGTGTGTAAACACGATTGCTTAAAAACCAAAGCAGCTAGATCTATAAAATTTGGTATATGCTCCTTACACTAAAATTGTAGATTTCTATCAACTTTTGGAGTAAATACGTCACTTGGAAGTAGTACTTTACTTAAAAAGTTTTTTCCAAAATTTGGAAATCTTCAATTTTTTTGTTATATTATGATAAAATACTCTATTTTAAAAGTTTTTATTCTTTGACATTTTTTCGAAAACTGAATAGTTTTTGAAATAATCAAAGAAGAAATAGAAAATATTCGTTAATTTTGATAAAAAATCAAAACAAAATCATACAGGTGTCATTAAAAAAAGGGTAAACATAAACAAATGAATTTGTGAACAAATGTTTTGATTTTTTATCAAAATTAACGAAAATTTTCTATTTCTTCTTTGATTATTTCAAAAACTATTCAGTTTTTGAAAAAATGTCAAAGAATAAAAACTTTTTAAAATAGAGTAATTTATCATAATCTAACAAAAAAAAATTGAAAATTTCGAAACTTTTGAAAAAACTTTTTAAGTAAAGTACTACTTTCAAGTGACGTATTTACTCCAAAAGTTGATAGAAATCTACAATTTTAGTGTAAGGAGCATATACCAAATTTCATCGATCTAGCTGCTTTGGTTTTTAAGCAATCGTGTTCACACACACACACACACACAGACATAATGCCAAAAATGGTTTTTTGGACTCAGGGAGGTCTAAAACGTGGAGAAACATCAAAATCTCGAAGTCGAATTTTTTTACGATTACATAACTTTCTCTATACGAGAAAGTAAAAAATGATAGAAACAAATAATTTGACTGCGAAAAACGATTGAATATGAAATTAAATATTTTGTATTTCACTAAGGGTAGAGTGAGAATATAAGCTGTTGAAAGGGGGAGGGGAGTGTAGGTGTCATTGAAAAAAATTAGTTTTTTATTGTTTTTAAACACACACACTTTTTTCTCATTCACACTCAACACTCATACACACATTCACACATTATTTTCAGCAACTCAGGCCATTTAAGACTTTATACGATAACCGTTATTAATTAATAATATACACATTGGAGGTCCAGGCATTTCTATTTAGGCCATTTGGTATCCATTTCAGACTGCCAGGGTTCCGAACCCGCAACGTTCGTTATAGAAAGTAGGCACGCTACCAACTACACCAAGCCTGAGGGCATTTTTTAAATTTTTTCTTAAATCACCATTATTACTTTCTCTTAGCATATATATGAAATATATAGAGAGAGAAAGTATTGCGATCATGTCAAAAATTCTAATAAAATAATTTCAAAATAAAAATAATTATTTATAAATGTATTTAAATTATTTTGAGAGTAATTTCGCGGTTAAGGCTCGCATTTCCTTAAAGGGGGGGGAGGTATGCAGGCATTAACCAGGGGGATTAATGCCCCATCCCCTATAATGCATAAAGATATTAATGTTTTTTAATACTTTTACTAAAAAATAAGTGCATTCCGTTTGAGTTAAAATTTATATTCAATATTTAGCAAATAGTATAGTAGGATAGAAACATTTTAATGTCATTCTAAAATTTCTTATTACTGGGGCGGAATTAATTTTTGAAGATTTCGAAACTCTCATAAACAGATAATAATAACACTGGGTAACTTAGGTAACCATCGAATCCCTTGCAGAATTTTGTAAGATATTCCAAATGATTGCTAATTTTAATTAAAATATAAATAAGAATAAATAAAAAAAATACTTTTATATAAATTTATATTTTTTAGCATTAAAAATTAATGTTGTTGTATTATTTATTAAAATGGGGGGAGGGGAGGCGTCATGAGATTAATTATTTTTAAGGGAGGCGTCTTAACATAAAGTTTGGAAACCACTGGAATAAAAGATAATTTTATTTAAATAATTTTCGAAACCTATTCCTTTGAATAAGATATTGATATTCATAAATAAAAATACCTCAATTCGGATTTGACTAAACATTAAACTACTCACATATTTGTTAAATATAATTTTATATATTCGAACTGAAAAATACGATTGACAAATAATTATGAAATGAAAGAGAAATATGAACAGATTTATGTTGAGGAACTTTGACAGATGAAACAATTTAATCTATTTCTATTAGTTCTATTAATTATGTATTATTTGAGGTTATTTTAAGCAATAAAATATTCTAAATAATAAATTTCTAGTTTTATTGTAATTTGAAATTAATTTAGTCCCTTGTGGACGAAAACAAAGGGAATTCTTAAAGTTTTAGGAAAATCTTGAAAAATTGACAAAAGTCGAGACTTTTTTTCCGCTCTCTAATTATAAGTAATAATTTTTATCTTTCATTAGACGTTCGCGGCTCAGTTCCAATCAGCTCGCGGCCCACGGGTTGGGAACCGCTGGTCTAGTTTTTTTTAAGTACGTTTAGACGTCGCTCCAGAAAAAATTTTATGTTGTGTAGATCAATCCAAAGATATGCGTTTATCATTTTCCCCGGTAGCTACATCACTTATAAACCCCTGAGCATTTAAGGGTTAAGGTACGTCTCCCTTTAACATTAATAATCCCAAGCAATAAATAAATAATGCGTAATCCCAGATGATCGCATTAATAGATCCGTATTTGATTGGAAATATTGAAATACCTAATAAAAAAAGCCAATATTGGATATAGAACTATATCTTTCATGATAAAAAAGGAAGTGGGAGGAGGGGGGGATTTAAGCTGCCTTGTCATGGATAGATATTAGCTGCTTGAGGGCTCCAAGGGCTTTTGGAGTTGAAGATAGCGGCAGATATTGTCTATGTTGGTTGCTTGGGATCCTATCCATGATCAAAGCCCTCTCTCTCTCTCTCTCTCTCTATTTCGCAATCTTTGATCCCCTCTCTCTCTCTCTCCCTTAGGATAAGCCTACTGGCTAATACTTAAACTATGCTACTATACAACATAAGTTGCAAAAAAACGACCAAGAGAGGGAGAGAGAGAATATTTTGAGAGAAAAAAAAGAACTTATAAAAATTTATTAAATTCTTTAACTAAGAGGATTTTTTTTTTATATCAAGAAAAAGAAAAATTCATTTTATCAATAAAGGGACAAGATTATTTATGAAAAAAAAAACTTGATAGAGAATTTTTTATTATCTACTTTTGACGTGATATTTTAATAAAAGTATCGCTACAATTATGCTATTTAAAAAAAAACATTAAAAAAATGAATATTTGGATTATTAGAAAATATAGAGATCCAGAGTCTTAAAAAGCCTCTGAAGTAGTTTTATTTTTTTAAGCCCTTTTCAGCTACTGCGGCCATTTAGGGGTTAGAATTTTATTTAATAAATTTAAAATACACTAGCCGCGACGCCCCCCTGGACCCCACTCAGCTGGCTCGGGGCCGCCTACGGTGGGCCCTCGCCTTTTTTTTTAAACATTCACGCTTTTTTTCTCATTCTCCATTTGGTATCCAAATGGCTTAAATAAAATCATCGGACTGCCTGGGGTCCGAACCCGCGACGTTTGGTATAAGAGGTTAGCACGCTAACCTCTACACCAAGCCCCGAGGGCAAAAGAAAATTATAATTATTTCATTCCAATTCAGTGTCTGCTTGAGGATTTGTATTTGGGAGAAATCGTAAATTTAAGAATTAATAACTCAAAAAGTTATAGGAATTTCGGGATGAAAATAATTTTCCTGTAATCCCGAGAAGGTCCTATTTATGCGTATAAAATTTCATTTTAAAATTCCAACGGGAAGTTGCCTAAATAGAGAGTGACAGACGGACAGACTGACATTAGCGAATTATATATATTTATATATAGAAGATAGTATCAATGGCTGCTCCTTCATGCGCTACCAAGAGACGTTCCACACGATGGGTCACCAATCCCGATTAAATGTGTATTTTTAGCTCTGATGATCTTTCAAACATAGAACCGAAACTTCAATAACTTTGATAAAGAAATTACATTGGCTCATTTTTCTTTCTTCAACTCTATAGCCATACATACCTTTGTTACAATTTTTTATTTCAAAAAATTAACACTAAAGTAGTAATAATTTATTTTTTTTTAATCCCTTTTTGGCTATTTTCAGTTCAACTTTATTGCAAATATTTTTTAAATTCAAAGTACCGATTCCACACACTGATTGGTCGAGGTCACCTATCCGAGCTTTCACAGCACGAATTTAAATTAATTTAGTTAATTATCTGTTTCATCGGTTTCCAATAGCAAGATTATTTCTTTCATTGCGTTTTTTATACCACGTTGCCCAAAACGAATACTCCCGTGCCCCATGGCGTAGTCAGGCACAAATTACAAATCACTTTATATGATCAGAAGCGACGTTTCGGTTCTTCAAACATCTTCATGAAATTTAATTACTAACGAATTTCAAATTAAAAACGTTAAAGGATTAGCAATAATTATTCTACTTCCAGTTTTGTGTTTTTAAAGGGACATTGCTCTTGTATACCATACCAGATTCAGAAATGATGTAAAAAAGAAAGACTAAAAGAGTAAGTATTATTGAATAAATTGGACTAACTGCAACGGGAAAACAAAACGCATTTTTTACTTTTAATGGATGTGCGATTTCTTTTTTTTTTTTTTAACGTCCTTTAATACGATTTTCATGTAAAGTTTGGAAATGTTTAAATAAAAATAAATATTATTGGTGTTGAGGGAATAGTCCAGCTGTGATTAAAATTAATCGTTATACAATTTAATAAATTTGATGATAAATGAAAATGCGTTCGGTTTTGACTTTGCATGTCATCCCCCCACCCCCCGCCCCTCCAAAGGGAATTTACCATCAATAAAAGATATAATTAAAATATACGTATATTTTAAAATTAGAATTTAAATTAAAATGAATTGGCTTGAAATTTCCAGAGAGTAATTTATATATAAAATTATCATTTTACGTAATAGTATTAAATAAATTAAAATTAACACAAAAACTTTTTTTTTTTTTGCTGGTTTTTCATCGAAAAATACGATTTAGCTATTATTGTTATTATTTGGGAATAAATTTTAATGAAATATTTCGTTCGATTTATTTTGATTAAAATTTTATCGAAGGGAGGATAAACGGGAAAATGTTTGTGTGTGAGAACACACCCTTGATTCCTGTACAGTATGTAATATATACAGTATAGAGAAAGTATTGGATTCATAACAAAAATTGGATGTCCCATGAGTGCCCATGAGTCCAAAAAAGTGGGTCCCGCAAAATGGTTCGTCTGTTAATACATAAATCTCAAGAACAAAAAGAACTACAAGGTTGAAGTTTTACTGTACATTTAAGTAGGGGCATATATAAGGGGAGGGGGGGCCGAAGAGACCCCCCCATAAATTTCCCAAATCTATATACATATACACGGGTATATAGCGAAGATATGTAAGGGAGGCCAAGAAGGCCGGGGGCCCCTCGAAAAAAAAAATCTTCCTTAAAAAAGGTAAAATGGATTTAACGGCAGGGCGAAAAATTTTGCCTCTCAGCAGACAATTTATTTATTTATTAATAATTTATTAATAATTCCGAAAAAAAAATTTTAGCAGGGAGAAAAAATTTTGTGTCCCCTAAAAAAAAAATGATTTTCATGGCAGGGGAAAAGATTTTGCCGCCCTGCGGGGAAAAAAACTTGTTAGTTTCGTCAAAAAATTTCCCGTGTTGAGTTCGCCCCCCCCCCCCTGAAAAAAATTTCTCCCTGTATATAGGTTAGGTGCCCAACTGGTATGTGACACGAACCTTTTGAACAAAATCGGCCAAAGAGTAGTTCACTGATGTAGTTTTTTCAGATTTTGTCGATTCTCAAAATTTGCTCAAACGATTTTAATTAAAATTAATAAATCAATTATTTTTTTAGATGCTCTTTAAAATTAATATTCTCATTTTGCCCTTGAAATCTTCTGAAGACCACTTTACTCTTGTGCTTCATAGAGAAGATAGGAGAAATGGTTTCCATAGTAACAAAATAGACCTATAAATATTTTCCTATGTTTATAAATTTTACATCTTGAATTCAAATACATCGGCGGAAATTTAATATATGTCGACACAAAAAATCTGGTGTGCCATACACAGAACACAACTGTCAATTACAAAAGGTGGGAGAAAGTTGTGAGCTGTGCGACCAGTCACACCAGATTTGTTGTATTTCCAATTATCAGTAAACTTCATTCATATTTTGGATAGAACTAAATGTTGTTGATATAGGAATAATTAAAAAAAAATATTTTTTGGAATTTAATCACAGAGCCGAAGATGTGTTCAATCCGGTCCGAAATGTCATTTGTAAAATATACAAATTATTATTAGTCTAACAAGGGGGAAAAAATCAGTTTTTTTTTTTTTTTTTTTTTTTTGTTCTACCATTTTTCCACTCACTAAGTTGTGCCAACTTTAAAAAGTACCACCAGGTTGCGACGTTTTTTTTTCTCCTCTTTTCTTAATTTATGAACCCCCCCCCCCTCCTTTCTACTCGCACATCGTCGTCGTTAAGACTCAAAGGGCTTCACCTCCCATTGAGAAAAGAGAAAGAACCACACCCCCGCTTTTCTTCAGACCCGAAGATTTCGCAGGCAGGCACCATATCTTCTAGTCAGCTCGTTTGTTAAAACGGCATGTGGTGTGTGAGTGCAAGTTGGCACAACAAATGTAAGTTTGAATTGGTGGTAAATCATGTATTTGGGTTGAGAAATGTAAGTGTATGTGTGTGTGTACGTTAACGAGTAGAATTTATATCCAACCCCAAAGGGCAGAGAGAGAGAGACTTGTATAAGAGTAGGGTGGTTTTCAGAGGACCCTCCTCTTTGAATTTGATGGGCGGTGGGTGGAGGGGGGTGCGATGTCAGCACGTTGCGGTCAGTTGGTGAACGCTAATGGCGACCAACCAACGAATGAACAAATGGGATGATAGGGTAGAGAGGATGGGCTGGACATCTTGCTCAAGGGGTTTGCTCGCTACTGTTCCTGGTCATGTCATTTTATTACAATAGAGATGGCTAAACCTATCTATTAAAAGGATGTTGTTGGTTTGCAGCCTGCAAAATAAAAAAAAAATGGCCACTTCCAGTTGGGATTTTATCTCTTTAACTAAAAGATTATTTTATAAAAAAAAAAAAAAAAAAAAAAAAATACAATTAATTTTCATCTTGTGTAAAAATTAACCGGTGTGATTGGAACATTATTAATAAAATCATTTATAATATAAAAGCCCCCTGTTAAATAAAAAAATCTAGTGTGACTGGCGCACAGCACACAACTTTCTCTTACCTTCGGTAATCGAAAGTTGTGTACTGTGCTTGTCACACCAGATTTTTTGTGTCGACATATATTTAGTTCCCGGCAGTAGGGAACATATGAATTCAGATGTAAAATTTATAAGTATGGCAAAATATTTATATTTTGTTACCATGGCAACCATTTCTCCTATCTTCCCTATGAAATACAGGAGTAAAGTGGTCTTCAGAAGATTTCAATTGCAAAATGAGAATATACATTTTAAAGAGAATCTAAAAATTAATTGATTTTTGAATTTTAATCAAAATCGTTGGAGCAAATTTTGAGAAAATCGAAAAAAACTGAAAAAGTACATCAGTAAAGTACTAGTACTCTTTGGCCGATTTTGATTAAAAGCTTATTTTTCGGGTCCCGGGGGTGTTTAACTTAAATATAGAATCTCAACCTCGTAGCTCAATTCCTTCATGCTTAAAATTGAACACACACACCCTCACACACACACACACACACACACACAGACAGACCATGTCGCGAAAAGCAGTTTTTTTGGAATCAGGGGTCCTCAAAACGTGAAGATCCATCAAAATCTCGGCATCGAATTTTTGACATGAATCCAATACTTTCTCTATATATATACTGTATATATACTACATATATACATAGGTAAGAGAAAGTAAAAATAGCTGCCTTTAAAACATTTTTCATAAAGATTTACATGGAAAAGATAAGAATGAGAGACCGAAATGTTTAACGACGGGCATGGGCGTAGCCATACATCTTGTTAGGGGGGCAACCCCTCGTTAGGACGAGGGGGGTTTGCAATTAATATATACATAGATTATTAATTATTTATTTAAATAAAAAAAAATTAAATTAATGTAGTGGATTGGGGCGATAAAAAAAAATTCCCAATTGGAAAAATATATATATATATATATTTTTTTTTTTTTTAAATTTTTAGGACAAGCCAGGGGGGGCAACGGCCCCCCCTGCCTCCCCCTGGCTACGCCCATGACGACGAGTTTGTTTGA
>JAKCPI010029215.1:0-79735 GCA_023213315.1 Euborellia annulipes | reverse complement strand
TTTAAAAGTCGCCGCCCATGATCACCTTCTCGCTAGAATAAATGTTGCCTCTCACTCTTAAAATAGGAGGAGAGGATTAAATAAAAATTAAACTTTCCTTTCTTTTTATATAATTATTTTAACCAATCTTTAGTAAATAAGTATTTAACAAGTGGGTGTTTTAGATCATTGAACTAACAAATTAAACTACAATGTTCTACACCTGATATTAAAAAATTCAACTTAAATACTTACATCCTTATTATGATCGTTAGCCAGGAGAGCGTTGGCCAAAGCCAATCCAAAACAGAGGACGAGAACAGTTCGTAAACAAACCCTATAATAATATAATCATAGATTAACTTCGAGAATTCAAGCTAGTTAGTAAAAAGTAGATACTTACATGCTGGCGAGGAGGTTGTTCCTTTTAGGAATCGGTTTGAGGAATTAAAGTGACTGTGAGAGGAATCCGATTCTCTTATATACCCCAAATCATGATTAATCGAAACCCTATCCATCTGATTGACTTCTCTTTTAATCATCCCTCCATTCATTAAGACATGTTTTAAATTAAGAAAATAAATGTGACGTTAATTTAAAAAAAAAAAAAAAAAAAAAAAAAAAAAACTAGTGGGATGAAGTCCCTTAACTAGATATTTTTAGTTTTAATTTTCACAAATTTTGTTAATTAAAAAAAAAATTTAATTATAAAATATTCTAATTCAATGTTCATTCACTCAGGAATAAATTCATTTAATTAATTGTTTAATTTTGTACAGTTTATATACTTGTAGATATATTTCTAAATATTTTATTATTTTTCGTTAACTATCAGTCTGTGTAAAACAATAACTTAATATTACCAGACCATTGTTATTAAATTGTTTTTCTTTTTAGCTTTGTTGCTGTTTCTGGACTTCCTCTATTATCTTCTCTCTTCTAACGAAATAACTGCAACTGCACTACCAGCTTACTAATTCCTTCCAAAGAAATTGCTGCAACTGCAACACTGGCTTATCATGGTACTTCCATTTCCCTTCTGTGTGCATCTCGAAATTTGGTAAGCATTATTCGAAAAGTAATGAGAAAAAATATGGGAAATGACTTCCCCGAGACTTTCTCGTATTTTCTTTTGGAATTACTTCTGGGTGTGTGTGTGTGTGTGAACACGATTGCTTAAAAACCAAAGCAGCTAGATGGATGTAATTTGGTATATGCTCCTTACACTTATTAGGTAAAGTACTACTTCCAAGTGACGTATTTACTCCAAAAGTTGATAGAAGTCTACAATTTTAGTGTAAGGAGCATATACCAAATTTCATCCATCTAGCTGCTTTGGTTTTTAAGCAATCGTGTTCACACACACACACACACACACAGACATAATGCCAAAAATGGTATTTTTTGACTCAGGGAGGTCTAAAACGTGGAGAAACATCAAAATCTCGAAGTCGAATTTTTTTACGATTACAATACTTTCTCTATACGAGAAAGTAAAAAATTAATAGAACCCACATGAATTAATTTGGAGGTTATTTATTTAAAGAAAGTAATAATTAATAAATAAAAAAATATAAAAACAAATCTTCACTATTTATGAAATCTTTGTTCACTCGTTATTAGTTCAGAAATCATGATTTTTAAAATGGCAATAATAATAAATATTTTTTCTCCAGTTCTTCTGTTTTCACTTTAAATCTTCTCCAAGCAGCCTAAAAACAAAAAATTATAATGATATTTTCTATAATCTACTAAATCTAACTAATAGGTAACCTAATTAAAACTAATTTTAGGATATAGGCTTATGTTAAACTAAATTAAAACAATTTTTTCTAAAAATTTCCCCCTTCCCTCTCGTATTCCATTTAAATTCCCTAATATAATTTTTCCCAGTGATCGATACTTGGAAATTAAAAGGTCGCAAAGGACAAAATAGCAAAAATGATGATTTTAATGAATATGATAAAATTTTTATAAATAATTAAAACTTGCTATGACTAATATTCGCGCCTCCCCTTAGGCTAGTCCGCGCCTGCCAGTTTGGAAAACGCTGGTGTAAATGTCTCGGCTGATATTTCCTCAGTTTGTGTTCGTCGCAAGTTTGGGCAGAATTCTCGGTTCATTATGGTATGATGTGGTGGTGATCAATTGTTAAAAGCTAGTGCTTCTCCTTTTAACGATTGTTCACTCCGATATAATTCCAAGAGTTCTATCCAAACTCGAGGCGAATCCAATATTTGGCCTGATGAAGGCTACAAGAATCAGCCGAAATAGAGCTTCTAAAAAAAAATTAATTTGCTTTTGGCTGCATTATTTCCTATTCTTTTGATCATACTTCAACTATCTCCTTCATCTGAATAAATTAATATTTAAATTTCAAAGTCAATATGGCATCAGTTTCTGAAAAATACTAAGCTTATTAATTATACCTGAGTAGCGTAGCAAATAATGCTGCAGAAATCCCACTCGTATGCGCTGAACATCCAAAAGAAAGAAGCGCGTCATCTCTTTTTACACGATTTGCCGATCTTTGAAATAAAACCAAATAAAAAAATTATTATATACCTATATAAAACATAAGATATTACATTACGTTTCGTAATCCGTGAAGAAAATTCATACAATTTAATATTTATTAATTCAAATAACCGACAAAATTTAGGGTGCCGCCGCGAGTCGAACCACGGATCCATCAATTTGTACTTAGTGTGCCCTAACCCTTGGACCACAGCACGGCATTCGGTTATTTCTTTCTGAGTGAATTCAAATAACCGAATCCTGTGCTGTGGTCCAGTGGTTAGGGCACACCGAGTATCAATTGGTGGATCTGTGGTTCGACTCCCGGCGGCATTTGTCGGTTATTTGAAATAATAAATAATAAATTGTATAAAATTTTATCATTATTTAGTTAATATAGGCCTAATATTTAAATTCAAAATTACCTATAACATCCATTGTTTGTTTGCCATTCAAGAATAGAATCTATCCAAGATGGATTTACAAATTCCCTAAAGCCCTCTAGGCCGCATAAAGTCACTGCAATAAAATATGTAAAATTTTTATAATATTAATATTTATAATTAAAATAAAAAATTCAATTACTCAACATTGCTCAATAAAAAGATCTTGATACTCTTTTGGGAAATTTAAATTAGAAATTGCTAAAGCCTCAGTTAAAATCTGTCCACAAAACACTTCAATAAATTTCCCTTTTATTTTTAGGCCAGGTACAATTCAACTAAAAAATGTTATTGCCAATCATATAAGACGAAGATGCAGGTATACATTAAATATATGGGACAAATCCAAACCTGAGTTGAGATCTGAATATATAGTAGTCGATGAGTGAGACTATAACCGGTAACTCGGGGTCGGATTCCTTCTGCTTGACGACAGGTTTTTGAAATTCGACATCCTTTATACAACTCGAAAATGCAATGGTCAGATGTGTTTTCATCTAATATAGGTGAAACCAAAAAACCATTCGGGTCTTGGAGCATCTTTTTTATAGGAGCTTTGCCTAAACTTTTTAAAGTTCTTGAAGGTCGGCCATCTGGTCTCAGGTCATGTTGAAGTACTTGTTCTGAAACTGTAAAATATTCGTTTTTTTTTATCAAATATTTGATTATAATCGGATATCTTTTTCTAAGCCAAATATTTTTTTTATAGTGTACATTTGTGTTATAAAATAATTGAAATCTTACATTCTTTGTCAATTGGTGATGATGTATGAACAGGCCGCTGAAGAAATTTATTACATCTATCGATTAATTGATTGAATGTATTCTCAAAAGAATTCAAAATCAAATTGTTTTGAGAATATTTTAAAATGGTTTCTAATTGTCCTGAAAAAATATATAAAAAAAAAAACATAATAAGATAAGAGATGAGCGTTAATAAGAAATTCTTTTAGTTGAAGATGGTCTCTTCTAAAAGAATTTCTTGATACCGTGGACATGGGCGTACCCAGGATCAAATCTAGGGGGGGGGGGGCATGGTCAGATCATGGCCGTCCAGGGGGGGCAGATCATGGTCGTCCACATTGTGACATAGGTATTTTTTTATATAGAGGGGAAAAGCCTTCGAATTAAAGGCCTAAAAACCCTCGAGTCCTAACAACAAAATCATTCCCCGTCGTCATCCACCAATTTTGTTTCGTTTCATCACTTTATAAACATTTAATTTTTTTTTTTTTGCTTCTAGGGGGGGGGGGGGGGCTGCCCCCCTCGCTGGGTACGCCCATGACCGTGGATACAAATTTTTGTCTTTTATTATATAAAATGTCCAACTTAACTATAAATTTTATTTATTTACAAACCTCGAGCAATCATTATTCCAAAACTCAGATCCAAAATTGGGTCGGACGGATCATTTTCAAAAAAATCCATTAATTTTTCTAAAGCCTCCACGATTTGGTTTATTTTTGTAGTTGATTCATTTCCTAAAAAAATAATTAAATTCCTTATTTATAGCTTATCTTTATTTTACTACATTGGTACATTGCTTTAATAATTAAGGAGAGGTCGGAAAATCATGTTTTCCCTTAGTATTGTTGAATCGAATAGGGAAACTATACGAAGTATAAAGCCAATTACCATAAAAAAACTTATATAATTTACAAAAAGAAGGAAATAAATAAAAAATATTTGTTATTATATAGAGGAATTGTAATTTAACTGATGAGATAAAATACATATTTTAATAACAGGGTCTATCCATATCAAGTGATACAGAAAAAAAATAATTGGTCGCTCGACCATTTTGTAAAAAAATAATATTTTTTTCCTAGATTCCTACATTATTTCTGAGTTCAAAAGTGATTTTAAAAATTTTTTATCTCTTTTGGTACTGCTACGGCGGCCATTTTTGTTTTGCAAAACGCGCTAATTTTGGCGTATTTAAGGGTTTGCGTTAACTTGTATAACTCAGAAACCATTAATTCTAGAGTGTTGAAACAAAACCCATTTTAATCAGGAAGAAACAGCCTAAATATTATCTCCAGTACATATTTACTGAAATATGGATCAAAAACAGTCTGCAGCCTAATCAACATTGGGGTAAGAAAACGGAAAAATTTCAATTTTTGAAGGCATATTACCTTTGGAAAGAATACAATCTCAGGCTTGATTTTTTTTTTGTCTGTAGCTATACACTAGTACTGCATGTATTTTAAATATCAACCCTGAGACTTAATTCCTTTAAGAGCTACAAATTTTTAAAAACTGAAATTTTTCAAAAAATCCAAACTTTGAGCCTCAATATCTTTGTTGGGATAAAGTTTAAAAATCTGAAATTTTTACCAGCAAACCCTCTTATGGTTGTTATACTGCTGTATAAATTTCATCTTTGAGATTTTGTTTTAAGCCAAGTTACAATATCATGAAAATCACAAAAAACCCTTAAGCTCGGCCAATACCTCTAGTACTGTAGATAGCTTAGATTAAGTTCCAGGTGTAGGCAATTATTTTACTTAATGTAAACTTAACCTATTTAAATGTAATGTCTTGCTTTTGATGTAAAATAATATGAATTTTTGAAATTTTAAATAACTTTATCACGTTATTTTCAGGTTTACAAAAAAAAAAAAAAAACTTTGTACATTTATTCAATTTTTCTGACTTATTTATAAATTTCATTTTAATAAAGAATATTAAAAATTACACATTTTCTTCATAATCAGTTGCTAGTGAGGTTATGAAGCACTTAACATTACTACTGTTCGGTACAGGCAGGGCCGCAGACAGGGGGGGGCAGGGGGGCTATATCCCCGGGGCCCGGGCCCTCCGAGGGGGCCCGGGCCCTTTGCGCTTCCATCTTAAAATTCTAACAAAAAATAATTTTCATGGTTAAAATTTCAATTAAAAAAAATGGTTTTCTTGAAATTTTTTTCCTCAACGGGCCCGGGCCCTTTAAGCTCAAATCTTGAAATTTTTTCCTCAGGGCCCCGGGCCCTTTAAGCTCAAATCTTAAAATTTAAACTAAAAAAATCATTTTCTTGAAATTTTTTTCCCTCAACGGGCCCGGGCCCTTTAAGCTCAAATCTTAAAATTTCAACTAAAATCATTTTCTTGAAATTTTTTTGCTCAGGGGGCCCGGGCCCTTTAAGCTCAAAGCAAGTTTGATCTTTTTCACGACTCAGGATAGCTAAAAACGCAGATTTCAGTGGCTAATTTTCAAAAAATTTTCCATCCTCCCATATTCTCCCGGAAATCTTCTGTCCGGATCTCGATAATTTATTGTAACTCTTTGTTTAGGAAATTTTGAAAAATTTTTAAATAACTTTATTTAAATAAATATTGTAAGCTATGTATAACTATTTCAAAAGTTGTGTCAAAAACTGTGTAAAAAATTGTTGGCATGAAAGCCACAATAGCCTTTTACATACTAAAAAAAAGTTTTTTTTTTTTTTTTTTTTTTTTTTGGGGGGGGGGGCCCGTAATAGTAAGTAGCCTCGGGGCCCGTCAATTCTGTCTGCGGCCCTGGGTACAGGAATAAAACACTAACCAGTAAAAAATAATTTCTACATATTTCTATGTCAAGAAAACAGTGTGTGTTTGTGTAATTTTTAATATTCTTTATGAAAATGAAATTTATAAATAAGCCAGAAAAATTGAGTAAATGTACAAAGTTTTTTTTTTTTTTTTGTAAACCTGAAAATAACGTGATAAAGTTATTTAAAATTTCAAAAATTCATCTTATTTTACATCAAAAGCAAGACATTACATTTAAATAGGTTAAGTTTACATTAAGTAAAATAATTGCCTACACCTGGAACTTAATCTAAGCTATCTACAGTACTAGAGGTATTGGCCGAGCTTAAGGGTTTTTTGTGATTTTCATGATATTGTAACTTGGCTTAAAACAAAATCTCAAAGATGAAATTTATACAGCAGTATAACAACCATAAGAGGGTTTGCTGGTAAAAATTTCAGATTTTTAAATTTTGTCCCAACAAAGATATTGAGGCTCAAAGTTTGGATTTTTTGAAAAATTTCAGTTTTTAAAAATTTGTAGCTCTTAAAGGAATTAAGTCTCAGGGTTGATATTTAAAATACATGCAGTACTAGTGTATAGCTACACACAAAAAAAAATCAAGCCTGAGATTGTATTCTTTCCAAAGGTAATATGCCTTCAAAAATTGAAATTTTTCCGTTTTCTTACCCCAATGTTGATTGGGTTGCAGACTGTTTTTGATCCATATTTCAGTAAATATGTACTGGAGATAATATTTAGGCTGTTTCTTCCTGATTAAAATGGTTTTTGTTTCAACACTCTAGAATTAATGGTTTCTGAGTTATACAAGTTAACGCAAACCCTTAAATACGCCAAAATTAGCGCGTTTTGCAAAACAAAAATGGCCGCCGTAGCAGTACCAAAAGAGATAAAAAATTTTTAAAATCACTTTTGAACTCAGAAATAATGTAGGAATCTAGGAAAAAAATATTATTTTTTTACAAAATGGTCGAGCGACCCCTGCTGTATCACTTGAAATGGATAGACCCTTCAGTCACTATTTCTGCAGCTGTTGTATTTATTCACTTTGAAAAGAAAACGTTATCGGAGGAACTTGATCGATTGATTCTCTTTGAAATAAAGTACTTTTTTGTTAAAAATTTTAAATCATGCAATGAAAATAAAAAGGGGGGGGGGGGCGTGTGGAGGTGTTAGACAACCTCCAGAAAGGGGCGATGGGCCAAAAAAGGTTGGGAACCACTGATTTAGAGCCAGGAGCAACTGTCCACTATTATTAATAATTAGGCTACGTTCAAGTATATTAAAGTTTTCTGTTGAAAAAATTCTAAAATTCAAACTTGAAAAACTAGCGTATATGGAAAGGAGCGAAAGAGTTTTTGGGAATAAAATTTCTTTCTTATTAATTTGCGACAAGACAGACACAAACATATATATTTTTTTTTTTTTGAAATTATTTATAGAATAATCGTTTAAGATAGCGCTTACAATTGTTAGATAATTAAATATTCATAAGGCTAAGCTTGTTTGTAAAAAAATAAAGTAATTTGTTTCCAGAACACAAAGCAATCAGTGGCGTCATTTGGGGGACAGGGTGGGGCATCTGTCCCCTCCCCAAGGGCTCTTATTTTTATAAAATTCTATATATTCCAAATAAAATATTTCAAAATATATCTACGAGTTTATAAACTGTATAAAATTAAACAATTAATTAAATATTTATTAATAATATCTTTTGGCCAAATTTGAGTTCCTAACTGCTTTAGCGCACTCAAAAGTATTTTCAAATATTGACATAATAAGTCTCATCATAGCTTGAAGATTTGATTTGGAGATTTGATATCAAGGCAAATGAGTAGCCTATTCCATTTTGTGTGCTCCCAATTCGAAAGAAAAAGATGAATATTGTCAAAAATATTTTCATAAATAGGGTTTGAACCTGAATTGTCTTGAACTCAGAAAGTTTATTGACTGCTTTAATCGCCTCGACTAATCGGCAAAATATACCTTTATATATTGTAAGACAATATAAAAATCTGGTGTGACTGGTCGCACAGCACACAACTTTCTCTTATCCTTCGGTAATCGAAAGTTGTGTTCTGTGCTTGCCACACTAGATTTTTTGTGGGACATATATCGACGTTCTAATTAGTAAAGTGCCTAACTCCATTTTTGTTTATTTTTCAGGAGAGCCAAAAAACATTTCATTGTCATTGTTAGAGCCACTGTTACACACTTTTCTTGCGGCAGATTTTCGAACTGAAAAATTTGAATGACGCTCTTACCCAGTTCAGGGCATAAGAAGAATGATATTTTTCAACAGAAAATACAAAAAAATGATTTTCGAAAAAAAGTGGAGTTTTTTTCTACTGAGAGCGTCGATATATAGTTTCCGAGAGTAATTACGGTACATTTGAATTCAAGATGTAAAATTTATAAACGTGGGAAAATATTTATATTTTGTTACCATAGTAACCATTTCTCCTATCTTATCCTCCTATGAAGTACAAGAATAAACTGTGCTTCATGAGATTTCAATGGCAAAATGAGAATATACATTTTAAAAAACATCTAAAATATAAGTGATTTTTGAATTTTAATCAAAATCGTAAGAGCTAATTTTGAAAAAATCGAAAAAAACTGAAAAAGTGAATCAGTAAAGTACTAGTACTTTTTAGCCTATTTTGTTCAAAAGCTTCGTGTCACGTCCCAGGGGGATACCTAACGTAAATATAAAATTTCAACCTTCTAGCTCTTTTCGTTCTTGAGATATTTTGTTCACAGACACACACACACCCCATCCAGACCATATTGCGAAAACCACTTTTTTGGATTCTGGAGACCTCAATAAGGGGAAAAACCTTCGAATTAAAGGCATAAAAACCCTCGAGTCCTAACGAGCCCCGTCGACATCGCCCTACCTAATTTTGTTTCGTTTCATCACTTTATAAACTGCCCCCCCTGCCCCTCGCTGGGTACGCCCATGTCTCGACAACGAATTTTTGACATGAAACCCTGTTGAAAATCATGCTTTGCAAAATAAGAAATATATTTTTTTAAACTTGCCCTTCTAACAATTTCACTATCTTATAGGGCCTAATACCATGAAAAACAAAAATATAGAACGGTAGTTTAACTAAAAATACTAAAAGAATTTGCTTATGATAATTAAGTGATCACATAAGTATTTGTCTTTGTTGAAATTATTAACTCTTCCTTTTTTTCCCCTACCAAATTATTTTAACTGACTTGCAGAAAATCTAGAACAAGCCCCTGAGCTTATCTATTGACGACATAGCTTACTCAAGTCATGTACGGATTAAAAGAGTTATTTTAATATCCAGGTAGTAAAAAAAAGCAAGTTAAGTTCTTAATAGAAAGCCTTTCGTCAAAAATAATCTGACCTAGAATCTCTTGAGTTATGATAACATAAAAAACAAATTCTATTTTAATTCTTAAATTTACTTCAATATTTGAAATTTTTATTAACCCTTGGAGGTATTAGCTTGGAGGTATTCAGATTCCACTGGATACCAATTAATTTAATTAAATATACCTGCAAAACATGCAATGCTGTAAATCTTGTATTATTAAAATTGTTTGAAAGGATATTAGATGCCTAAAAGACTAAACATTTTTTTAAAGGGTTTAAGGAAAATAATTCCTTTAAATTTTTCACAAATTGTTCAATTACCAAAAGGGGAAAATTTTCAAAATTAAAAAAAAAAAAAAAACTGGTAGTTGTGGTATATTCTTTAAATCCACCTTAGCTACACTAGTACTAATGTACTTGTTGATTCTATTAAAAAAATAGTTCAAATATAATTTTCAAATTATCTAAAACTTTTTTACTCCGTGGCGAATGATTCCTTTAAATCCTTTCATCTAAAAATTATTTATAAATTTACAAAAAACTAGAAAATTAATAATTATAGAGTAATTTAAATATTTAAAACAAAGCTTGTTTATTCCCACTTTGCAAATTACCTAGCTACCTAATAAACAACTTTTTTTTTTCATTTTATTAAAATTTATAAGAAATTAACTCAATTTAATTTTTTCAGATGTTCATTTATTCAAGACACCATTAATATGGATAGGATAAAATTTCACTTACCTTGTACTAGAAGAAGAAGAGAAGCCAAGAGGAGGATTCGAAACATGTTCTCCGGTGAGCATCAAGAACTTCACAGAGTTGATTTTTTGCTGAGAACGTAGAAAGCCTCAATTTATTATCATTAGTGTGCTTGCCGAGGACATTCTAAATGCAGACCGATTACTATCATTTGCTCCCACATGATCCTGCTTTTCAATATAAGCGAACAACAAAAAATAATCATCAATCACACCCGCATTATGATCATAGATGATGCATTTTTCAAGAATGATTAAAAACCTATTTGGATTTCAATAATTAATTTGCCAACTAACGCCATCTTCTGACAAAATTAAAGATTATAAACTTTCGAAAAATTTCTTTCAAATTAAAATTTTTTTGGAGAAAAATGTACCTAAAATCTGACCAATCTGAGGAATATCCAGAACAATTTTTTGAATTGCCATTTCTCAAATCACACACTCTTCTGGACGTTAGCGCTGATTTAAATAATAGGAGAAAATATTAAATCTACAATAGTTTCATTTACTCTTTTGAGACATACAAAATCCTTTGCTCAAATCCTTAAGTCACTCATATCTTTTTTTTCTCTTTGAATTTATAAATGATCAGATTATGAGTCTCCTAATCCCTGCCCCCTCATTCTTATATTTTTTTGTGTTCTACTAAATTTTACCTTTTTGAAATATTAAAATTCGCTGCTCTATTTAATAAGCGTCCCATATGTTATTATCTTAGTTGCCCTCGGGCCTGGTGTAGAGGTGAGCGTGCTAACCTTCTATACCGAGGGTCGCGGGTTTGAATCCCAGGCAGTCCTATGATTTTATTCAAGCCTTTTGGATACCAAATCAACCTCATGCGACAAAAATTTATTTCCTTTGAATTGGCTTCCAATCAAATGAAATAGAGACTGGGTCTAAATGGTCTCGATGCCGTTAAAATAGGACCTTAAATAAAATTAAAAAAAAAAACTATCTGAGATCAATTAGAACAGAATCACAAACTTTTTTACTATTTTCAATAAACTAAATAAAAATATTTTATAGAAGGTATTGAATAAAGACATTGATTTATTACGAAAATGAAGATAAATAAGAGAAAGTAAAAATAATTTTTGATGTTTTGGAGATTAAGTCTTAAATGTCACCCGTTTTTTCTCCCCAGAGAAAAAAAATATTTTTAAATTACCGTATGTCCTGAGCTCCGAGGGGCCCAGACCCTCTCAAAGACAAATTTTCATAAAAATTTTTTTTTTAATCCAAATTTTTTCGTTTTACCTTTTTTTTACTTTCTCTTACCTATGTATATATGTAATATATATATAGGGTCATTCCACGTCAGTTCAACCAGGCCATTTCACTCTATAATCTCAGATTTTTATGAAACTTGGTATGTTTGTTCTATATATAGAGATAAGTAACAGCACCAAATTTCAATTTTTTACTCACTTAGTTTTCGAGTTATGGCACTTTTAAAGTTTTGATTTTTTCACCTTCCACGGCTTCGATAATGCCAAACAAAATGTGACATGGAAGAGAAAATAATTCTCATTTTATTTGACATCCAATCTTGATGAAATTTTTATGGTAGGTTCTTTAAACAATAAGGAATTAGAAAAAATATATCACGAATCTATGCTAATCCTAAAATATAAAAAAAAATTCATATTGTTGATATTTTTTTAGTTTTGAAAACGCTAACATGGTTTAGCCAAAGCCAATATCTCCAAAAGGGAATGAGATATTCAAGAAATTTTTTTTTCTAAATAATCTACATGAAATGGGCTTTTAATTTAGTAAAATAAAAAGTTTGTGTATTTTGTTCCCTCTATTTCTAAAGTCCATTACAAGTTTCAAAATATAGTTTTACATGTTAAAAAGGTTTCAAGGGCAAAATGAAAATATACATTTTAAAGAGCATCTAAAAAATAATTGATTTATGAATTTTAATAAAAATTGTGTAGCACAAATTTTGAGAAAATTGGAAAAAACTGAAAAAGTACATCAGTAAAGTACTAGTACTTTTTGCCCGATTTTGTTTAAAAGCTTATTTTGAGTGTCCAGCAGAGTACCTAACTTAAATATAAAATTCATCCTCCTAGCTCAATTCTTTCATGATTTCAAATGGACACTGTGTGTGTGTGCTTAAAACTGAACACAGACAAAAAACACAATCAATTCAATTGAAAGCATGAAAGGATTGAGCTAGGAGGTTGAAATTTTATATTTAAGTTAGGTACCCTCCCGACACCCAAAATAAGCTTTTGAACAAAATCGGTTAAAAAGTACTAGTACTTTACTGATGTACTTTTTCAGTTTTTTCCAATTTTCTCAAAATTTGTGCTACAACGATTTTTATTAAAATTGATAAATCAATTATTTTTTAGATGCTCTTTAAAATGTACATTTTCATTTTGCCCTTTTGAAACCTTTTTTAACATGTAAAACTATATATTGAAACTTGTAATGGACTTTAGAAATAGAGGGAACAAAATACACAAAATTTTTATTTTACTAAATTAAAGCCCATTTCATGCAGATTATTTAGAAAAAAAAATTTCTTGCATATCGCATTCCCTTTTGGAGATATTGGCTTTAGCGCTAAACCATGTTAGCGTTTTTCAAAACTAAAAAAAAATCAACAATATGAATTTTTTTTTATATTTTAGGAATAACTTAGATTCGTGATATATTTTTTTTCTAATTCCTTATTGTTTAAAGAACCTACCATAAAAATTTCATCAAGATTGGATGTCAAATAAATAAATGAGAAATTATTTTCTCTTCCATGTCACATTTTGTTTGGCATTGTCCAAGCCGCGGAAGGTGAAAAAATCAAAGCTTTAAAGTGCCATAACTCGAAAACTAAGTGAGATAAAAAAATTGAAATTTGGTGTTGTTACTTATCTCTATATATAGAACGAACATACCAAGTTTCATAAAAATCTGAGATTATGGGTGAAAATTTTTTATTTTTTTGGTTGATTTGACGTGGAATGACCCTATAGAGAGAAAGTATTGGATTCATGTCAAAAATTCGATGTCGAGATTTTGATGGATCTTCACGTTTTGAGGTCCCCTGAATCCAAAAAAGTGGTTTTCGCGACATGGTCTGTCTGTGGGTGTGTGGGTGGGTGTGTGGGTGTGTGTTCAATTTTAAGCATGAAGGAATTGAGCTATGAGGTTGAAATTTTATATTTAAGTTAGTCACCCGCCTAGGCCGTGAAAATAAGCTTTTAATCAAAATCGGCCAAAGAGTACTAGTACTTTACTGATGTACTTTTTCAGTTTTTTTCGATTTTCTCAAAATTCGCTCTAACGATTTTGATTAAAATTCAAAAATCAATTATTTTTTAGATGCTCTTTCAAATGTATATTCTCGTTTTGCCCTCAAAATTGTTTGAAGCACACTTTACTCTTGTGCTTCATAGGAAAGATAGGAGAAATGGTTGCCATGGTAACAAAATATAAATATTTTCACACACTTATAAATTTTACATCTGCATTCAAATGTTCCCTACTGCCGGGAACTAAATACATGTCGACACAAAAAATCTGGTGTGACAAGCACAGTACACAACTTTCTATTACCGAAGGTAAGAGAAAGTTGTGTGCTGTGCGCCAGTCACACCAGATTTTTTTTTAAATTAAATTCTCTCCTATTAACTCAAATCATTCCATTTGGGCCCCGGGCTCCCTCGGTCCACACCTCTTATATTAATATACCCCTATATACGCAACTGACTATTGATATATTCAGTATATATCAGGGGTTCCCAAACTTTTTCGGTTCCCGGCGCCCTTAATATATCAGAATTTTTCCGCGACGCCCCATGTCAAATCTCAGGGCAAACCTTATGTTACTAATAGTTTTTTTTTAATGTAGAAAGTGGCTGTGTAGAATTGAATAAAGGCTTTAAGAGGAAAGCAGCCAGGTAGGGAGCCTCTATTAAATTAAACTCCTTTTATGGCCGAAACGGCTGATTGAATCATGCCATCCTCAGTTACATTGAAGTTTTTTAGCAAATAGAATTGTCAACAGTCTGTTCATAAGCTTATTAATTTTACAAAAGCCTATGTATATAAATAACAATGTAAATAATTGTATATGATGCGAGTCTTAACTAAGAGAATTTGTCATTTATATACATAAGCTTTTGTAAAATTAATAAGCTTATGGACAGACTGTTGATAACTTTATTTGCTAAAAAACTCCAATGCAACTGAAGATGGCAGGACTAAATCGGCCGAAACCTTTTGCGTAAAAGGAGTTTAATTTAATAGAGGACCCCTACCTGGCTGCTTTCCTTTTCAACCCTTTACTAATAGTTTTTCTTCATTTCGAATTTCACTTTTATTTAATAAATAATAAAAAATACTGACTTTAATTTTTCGACTAATAGCGAAAAATTAAAGGCGAATTCAATACTATTTTTACATTTACAGTAATAATATTAATAATATAGGAAAATTTTTTAAGGCGCCCCAAGAGAACAGCCGCGGCTCCCCTGGGGCGCCACTTTGGGAATGAATGGTATATAATATAAGTATTGTCCTGTTAGATGGTCCCCAAAATATCGACATGGGTCAAAAGAATTTTGAAAGTCTTTTTAAGACCATTTCTAATTTAAATAAAAAATTTAATATTTATGGAAGGCCTCTATATCGTTTGGGATATGTGTTGATCGTTGAATAAATAAAAAATTTCTTACCAATTCATTAGAAATAATGCGTGTAGTAGAACATTTGAATATCATCACAAAACATAAATTTCATTAAAACAATATAAATCAATAACACTTCTATGCACATAAGAATTTAAACTATATTTTATTATTATTATTAAATAATATTTCCCCCCAAATATATTTTTTTCTATAATTGAATGGTATTATGATTACACTATCTAATGTTTAGAGCAACTGATGGTGTTTCACCTCACATCCTGGCGTGAATCCGGGTTTAGTTTACTTTTTATATAATATATAATTGCCAAATATTTATATTTGATGATTTATATTTTATGAAAATAAATTAGAAAGTTACGTGTCATATTCCAGTCTATTTGAACTAGACATCGGATATTGAAAAATTTCCACTAATAATCCATCATTCCTTTCTTTAAAATTCTTAATAAGTTGTTTGCAAAATGATTTTCAATTCTTAATAAAAATTTGTTATATTATTATTGAGATTTTATGATTCGGAACTTAGATAACACATTTTTTAGAAGGGATAATGGTAAGATAATTCCAATTTGTGCTTGAAGGATCCCATAAAAAAGATAGCTAGTTTAGTTATATGGTAGGGGAATGTAATGAATTTTTTTTCCCCTGGGCCGTAGCACAGGTGCAGAGAGGTCTCGCCTCTTGGTCTTGGGTACACTGGGTTGCTTCCCCTCTCGAGCGATTAAATTTTCCTAAATTGGCTACTGATTAATTTAATTAAATGAAAAGAGATGTAGGTACTTATTTTTTTATTTTTTTTTTATCTTAAAAAAACATTCAACTTTTTTTCTCATTCACACTTCACATTCACACAGTCTTTTCGGCAACTTAGGCCATTTAAGACTTTGACGATAACCGTTGTAATGAATACATCTAATGGGGTGTTCTGGTATTACATTTAAAACCATTTGGTATCAAACTGCCATAAATACAAATCAAGTCGGTTCTTAACTCAATGTGGTCACGAACTCACCCTACGACTGGTAAGGCGGTAGCACTCTACATATCTCCATGCCAAACCTGGGGGCCACAGTTATTCATTAAATCAATTAACTGAATTTCCTCTATATTTTGTATATTGTGCTCTTGTTGTCTCCAGAATCTAAAAAGTGGGTTTCGCAACTTGGTCTGTGTGTGTGGCTATGTTAGTGTCATAATTTTAACCATGTGAAGGAATTGAGTTACGAGGTTGGAATTTTACAATTTGGGGTACCATGTTCCCTGTGAAAGGGCGAAAATGTGACTTTTTTAATCTTAATCGTTCAAAAACTACTATTACGTACTGATGTAGTTTTTCAGTTTTTTTCGATTTTTCTCGAAATTCGCTCCAATGATTTTGATTAAAATTTCAAAAATCAATTATTTTTTAGATGCTCTTTTAAAATATATATTCTCATTTTTTAAGACCACTTTACTTTTTTTTTTTTTTTTTTTATTTTAACATTCACACAATTTTTTTCTCATTCACACTCACACTCACACACACATTCACACAGTCTTTCCGGCAACTCTTAGGCCATTTAAGACTTTAGACGATAACCGTTGGTAATATATATTATCTATTGTGGGTTGAGGCATTTCTATTTAAGCCATCTGGTATCCAAATGGCTTAGAAAAAATCATCGGACTGCCTGAAGGTCCGAACCTTTGCGACTGTGTTGGTATAGGAGGGAGGCAAGGTCTACCTACTACGCCAAACTCGGGGGCTCACTTTTACTCTTGTACTTCATAGGAAAGATAGGAGGAAATGGTTGCCATGGTAACAAGAAATATAAATATTTTTCCATGTTTATAAATTTTACATCTTGAAATTCGAATGTACCATTTCTTACTGTCGGAAATATATGTCCACACAAAAAATTTGGTGTGAAAGCACAGAACACAACTTTTGATTATCGAAGGTAAGGAAAGTTGTGTGTTGTGCGACCATCACACCAGATTTTTAAAATTTTAATCAAAATCGTGAAAGCGAATTTTGAGAAAATCGAAAAAAGCTGAAAAAGTGCATCAGTAAAATACTAGTTCTCTGGCCAATTTTGTTTAAAGTTTATTTTCACTCCTCAGGGGAGTGCATAACTTAATTATAAAATTTAAACCTCGTAGCTCAATTCCTTCATGCTTTAAGGTGCGCGTCTCGAAAAACCGTTAAAACACGATTGACTCGAGGCGGCAGGAGATGGCGTTAGTGTTCCCCCATTGGAATACAAGGGACAAATTGCATTTCATTCTAGACCTTCCAGCTAATTAATTAAAGGCAAAAGATTAATTATTCTTTAACACAATGATTACTAATTTCATTATCTACAACTTATAGAGCTCCTTTTTTTTAAATATTTTTTATTTAATGCTATTAATCTAAAAAAAATTTTTTTTTTGAAAATCAAAAAAAGGGCTTCTATTATTTGTAGATATTTTAAATAGCTTTAATTTAAAAAAAAATTGAGGTCGATAGCTTCAAAATTGTGGCCGCTGGAAAGTCCCAAAATTAGCACCCCGAGACGCGCACCTTAAATGAAACACATACATATAATGAGACAGACCATGTCCAGACCATGTCGCGAAAACCACTTTTTTTTTATTCAGGGCACCTCAAAACGTGAAGATCCATCAAAATCTCGACATCGAATTTTTGACATGAATCCAATACTTTCTCTCTCTATATATATTAACATATATAGGGAAGAAAAAGTAAAATTTAAATTTGTTTATTTGAGGAAATGCTGAAAAATTTATATTTGAAATTTCCTCCAACTCCAGATGATTAATTTTCAGCCAATAGGATTGTTGGTTCTGCGTTGTCAACTTAGCAATGATCTTTGGCAATCGTTATCATCGTTATTAAGCGATTAAGGATGCTTCAGAGACATTAAAGCACTTTCCTTGATTAAAAGCTAATTTTTTAATATGTTATTAATCATTATCAAATACGTATAAAATAAAATTATGAAACATATCATCACACAGGGTTATCTGCACTTAATTTTGTAACCAAATTGAAATTTAACAAGTCTAGGGAAAAACCAAACCCCATATCGAATAATTTAGCTACCGTCTTCAATTGATCCACAATAGAAAATATTACTTTTAACTACACATTCCCTTCCACGATATGTAAATAAACCACAAGCTTGATCTTGGGAAACGATGCAATCTTCTTTTTCCATTTTCCAATATTTCTTTGCAAACTCCATAGGATTTAAACTCCATTTTGATTAAACATTTAATATATAAAATGAAATTAATAGGCACGAGTTATGATGTTTTGCAACGCTTTTCAAGTAGAAGTAGTAAGGGTATTCTGGTGGCACACGAATCAAACAAACACAATGTGACAAGTGGACTCCGCTAGCATGCCGATTTGAGTATAAGTGGGCGGAGCTACCGAAACTGGGACTGCGACGCTAGCGCCTCTTACCTCTGGCGTTAGCAACTTTTCTTATTTCAAATCCTGTGAGTTTACAACCCCATGTGTGTGACGCTAATGTTTAAATACTTTATTAGATTTTTTTTCAATAATATGAATTAATTATTCAAATTTAAAGTGATAATGTCCATAAACTTTTATTTAATCATCTCACACCATTTAATTTAGAAATAGGCTATACATTTTTTCTTATCACCATACATAACCAAAAAAATGAAGTAAGCCTATTTTAATTTCATTTTTATTTTATTAACTAGATATTAATTAATCTTATTATTTCATTTTCTTTTAGTCACTCAATGTCTAAAATTCAATCTCCAATTGTAGAACAGACATATCAAATGAATTTAAGGATAAATTCCATAAATTATAGTTTAACTTGGGGCACGATCAATGCAATTCTTGTTGCAGTGATTTTTTATGATGTGTAAGTTTTATTTTGTCAAAAACTTTTGTCATTATATTAATCAAAGTGGTGTTACTCGTCATATTATTTTTCTATACTACTATTTAAAGAAGTCGAACCTCCAAATTTTATAGTTATCCACTTGAGCATTTTACTATTCAAAATTCAATCTGGATTAAAATTTCAGGAACTCATATTTAAACTATGACTCAATCATCTTTGTGAAACGAGTCTAATTTTGCTTTTAAGTGCAAATTTGATAAAACTATATAAATATAAATTTTGGCTTTACCCCTCTTGATTCAATATATAATTGAAAAACAAATACCCTTTTTAAAATACAGTAGAGTCTTGTTAATCCGGCCTAAAAGGGAAACTTTTATTAGAATGCAAAATTACATATTTGTCTCTTGAAAAAATCTCTAATGACTCCTTATTTTCTTAAATTTCCCCATTTTTGCCACAATTTTACCACAAAAGAGGCTTTTCAACATGCAGGATTTTCGTTATGCCCGAGTATCGAAGTCCGGATTAGCACGACTCTACTGTATATAACATACAATAATCATAGATTTTACACACCCAACATTTTGTTATCTTTAAGTGAATTGTAATTGTTTCTGAATTCAAATTAGAATTAAAGATTCTTTCGATTTGTAAAACGATCAATTAGAAATTATTTAAAGATGACAAAATTAACATTTTATATAGGCCTATTGATAACCTTATTTATTTATTTTTTTTTAGATATTATAAATGTCCAAGTTATTCACACACATTTCATAATTTGGAAATACTTGGCCTTTTTATATTGTTAATCAATACTCTTTATCATTTTTATAATTATCTAGCCCTGACAATAAATTTAAACCCAGTATTTTTAACACCCAAACAAAAAAAATTACTTGGAATAAAAGAATCAGGTATGAATAATTTAAATTGATAAAATATTGTTTATGCAGGAAATGGGGAAAAAACTTAAGTTACGTTAACTTACGTTCAATCCAATGAAACAAATTTTAATGCAAATTCCGATATTTCAATTAATCCGCAGTTCAGATAAAGATTTTTGTCTTAATACCTCAAGACAACCAACCAGGACTCTCTCTAAAAATTCAATAAGCCCAATTTTTTCTATTTTTATTTTAATACATTTCTATATATGTTGTCCTCTCGGGTTATTTTCCAGGTATAATTGCATGTTTTTTCTCTATTTTCCAACATCATCAACAAACACATCCAGCAAAACTTGAAATTGTTAAAATATTTTGAATTATAACATTTACAAATATTTTTAATTAATATTTTTAGATAATTTTTTTAAAGAAGAAATTTCTCGATTAAAACGACTTAACATAAATACTTCTACCCAAAACGATTTTGATACAACTCCAATGAATCTTTCAGCTACAAGTTGGCAATCTTCAGCATTGATGTCCAGTATTTCTTCTGAAAGTAAATTATATTTTTAAATTATATATTATAATATTATATTAATTTCTTTAAAAGACACTATTGTGGAAAAGCCTAATATCAATACTAATTAGTGAAGGTGGTGAGTGTGTCTTTAGTTAATATTGACTACTAATTTTTTCAATTAGCTTTCTAAACTCTTGCTCAAAATTTAAAAAATTATTATCTATCACACTATTTGTAGTCCAGGATCCCGGGCTCATTTTTACAATGTATTACTATCAAGCTAATTTTCCGTGAGTAGCTTGATTTTGATGAGACGTCCAACTTTTTCTCTTACAACAATTCCTGATTGTGGTAGCTAACAGAAGTAGCAGGGATATAATATTTCTAGATTCTCAGAAATTATTTATTATTTAAAGGTTTTTTAATTAAATCTTAAGAAAATTAACATTCTTGAAAAAAAAATATTTGTCCTACAAAATATATGGCTTGATCAAAGAGTGCCCCCCCCCCCCTACAAAATGTACATGTTGGAAGGGGGGGGGGCTTCATCATGTACATTTTGTAGGACAAATATATTTTTTTTTTCAATAATGTTAATAATTTTCTTAAGATTTAATTAAAAAACCCATAAATAATAATAAATTTTTGAGAATCGTCAAATTGACTGACTGATAGTAATAAATTATAAAAATGGGCCCGGGATCCTAGTCTAATTATATCAGAGTGATATTTGATCAAAATTTTCCTGGGCTATATTATTCAGTAGATTCAAATTTTGTCTTGTTGGATAGTGATTCTCCCCTAAACAAGACTGGAAAGTAAAGATAAACTCGATGAAATTCATAAAATCTATAGAGCATACTTGGTATGTTCTCAACTGTCTCGAACTCTTTGGATCCCTAAATCGCCTTGAGAGTCGAATTGAAAAATTTCCCCCAAGATTGAAGTCGAGCATAACAGAATTTAAACAATCTCAATTTTGCATTAGTACTTGAGGAGATAGAACTTCTGCTGGAGAGAAGCATAATAGTACAGTGAGGGGCAATATTTAAAGCACCTTTTCTCATGTGATTATTTTACCTGAACAGGACGGTGAATTTTAAATAAGATTTGAATACCACCGTCCTTCTATATAGAGGTGTTTTAAAACATGTCTCAAAATAAGGCGGGTATGCCACCTACCGCTAAAATTAAGAAACAAGTTAAATCCGGGATTAAATTTGATATGTATATAAAAAATAACTACGAAGATATATTAGTTGATATTATACTGCCCTGGAGTGTATTCACAATAGGCAAAAAATATAAATTGTATTCGTGATAGAAAAAAGAAAATATTGTTCCTTAAACAAAAATTTCTTATGTTGCACCAGAGATCAATACCTCCTATCCAGAATTATTTTATTTATTTAATTCAAAATTTCTATTATATATATTACCTTAGAAAAAAATATTAAACTGTATTTATTTATTTATTTTTAAGTCGGTGTTTCTCCAAATACTACTGCTTGTAAATCTTGGACCTATTATAAAAGTTCTCCGGATCGTCTTTCAACACCGAAAACGAAACAAACTCATTTTTCACCCACATCAAATGACTATCTCAATCTTGGCAATTCTTCTTTTAATGAACCGATCAAAGATGAAAAATCTTTAGAAAATTATTTAAAAGAATATGAAGAATTAGAGAATAGTCTTAAAATCGGATATTCTTCCGAACCAACTTCAAATTATTTTAATGCATTTTGGAATCATCAAAGGAATAACAAACATGAAGGTTTACCGATTTTTAAGCCTTGTTCTTATCAACTCGCGCCACCAATACCTGGTAATTTGATATTATTTATTATAAATTTTAAAATCTATCTAGATTTTAATTTTTCTTTGTTTACAGCACAAACTCTGCATAGTCCTGGCGGAACTTCAGATGACCCTTCCCTTAATTCTTCTGCCATTTTCAATCAAGAAGTTTGGGGAAAAATTAAAGTCAATCCTCAAATTCTTACTCAATGGAATGCCAATCTACGTCTAGTAAGACATTTTTAAATTTTATTTCATTAATAACAATCATTTGAGAAAATAATGTGATGAGAGAAGTGGCTGTTCAACGATTAGAATGGTGGGTGGGGGTACCAAAAGGATCAAAAAATTTAGAAGACGTTTCGGTTTTACTTAAATAAATCCATCATCAGTTCTTATGAGATTATTGGCAATCTCAAGGTGTACACTAATGAGATGCAGATAGAGTTGTTATTTATAAACATATACAAAATTATATAAAAATACAATATTTGCATATCGGATGACATATGCTCATCAGTCAACAAATGTATATGATCTTATATATCTTAAGAACTGATGATGGATTTATCTAATTAAACCCGAAACGTCTTCTGTATGGAGATTTTTATTCGATAGAGGCTCTCCTTTTGGCTGACATCCTCTCTTCCACTCTATCATTCTGAGGAAATAATTTTTTATCTCGCTAATTTACTTTGTAGCCTTGGAGGTAACCAGACATCTTGTTAGGGGGGGGGGGAGGCGACCACTAGTTAAGACGAGAGGGGGTATGCAATTCAAATATACATAGATTATAAATTATTTATTATTATTATCAGGCCAAGGCAGTCCAATGATAAAGAAATAAAAATCAAAGTATATGTGATTTATATATTTATTTTCTCAATTTAGTTGTTTCGCAAAATCTCAAACCTCATGGGTTTCGGCCACCCATCCAGCAGGCCTTCATCAGTGAGGTAAGAATCTAGGAAAATAATTATTATTAAAGATATTAAGATCGTTAAAGATTAAAAAATAAATTAAGAAAATAAATATATAAATCACTTATACGTGGGAGAAACTAGGAAATTTGGATGGGGACCATGGGACCAGCCATCCTCCGGGGGGCCTGGAGCTTTCTGGGGTGGGGGGGGGTGACCCCTAGTTATTTTTCCTTTTTTTTCTCATTCACACTCCACACACATTCACACAGTCTTTTCGGCAACTTAGGCCATATAAGACTAAACGATACTCATTTGTTAATATATCTATTAGGGATCCAGGCATCATCGGACTGCCTGGGATCCCGCTACCCTCGGTATAGA
Source organism: Euborellia annulipes (assembly GCA_023213315.1). NCBI lineage: Eukaryota > Metazoa > Arthropoda > Insecta > Dermaptera > Anisolabididae > Euborellia > Euborellia annulipes. The sequence goes on along the minus strand of JAKCPI010029215.1, from coordinate 56,089 downwards.
AGGCAGGCGCGCTACCAACTACACCAAGCGGGGGGTTTTTTTATTCGGCATCTCCGACCATTTAAGACTCCTGTTTATGACCCCTATTTCAATTGATTGGTAACCAATTCAATTGAAATAAATATGTTTTTCTGCGCTTGCGAGACGGGAAGCAAACCCTATCCACGAGAAGCTAATGCATCCTCTCTGAGCCACGTGTACAAGAGTACAAGAGAGAGGGGGAAGGGGGTATTGGCCCCCTGCTCCCCTCTTGCTACGCCCATGTTTGAAGCTAATCCACCTTAAGCTTTTAGTACTTTCTAACACTTAATTATCCTACATAAAATCAAAACTGAATCTCATTATCAATCATTAAATTAAATCATTAATTTTTAGTGGATTTCTCAAACAATTCTTGATCGATTGGTGACAGCAATGAAGAATGTGAATGAAACCCTTGAGCGACAAGGTCTTGCTGATATGCGGCTTGGTACAATCGGATTAGAAAGACTTAAAAAGACTGCTCTAGCTCATCAAGTGGCTAGTCATGTTCCTCATCTTCCTATGTTAGTGCCTTTTCTTGAACTCTCTCCGCATCAAGAATATATTGTGACTAGAATTAAAGGTATTTATTAATAATGTATTTTCTTATTATTTTATAACTGAATTTTTCATACAAAAGATAAAAATAGATTCAATCCAAGTATAATCCATTTTTTTCAATCATTTCAATAGCTATATGGAAGAGGAGCTTACTTTTTTTATAGGTTTAGAGCACTAGTGACAAACCTAAGTATTCTACTCGGCATAGCTAATGATTCAATGAATATAAAAGAAATTTGCTAAATTTAAATTAAATTTCTTTCAACATTTATGCTATCCAGTAGAAAGTGGGGCCATCTTTTAGACTTGCAAAAGTACTCTCACTTGAGTGTTTACCCAAAACGGTGTAACCGGCACAATCTGGTCAAAGATTCTTATTAAAAAAAAAAATTAAAATGTTAAATTTATTTCTAGAATTAGCTAAAGGAGGATCAATGAGCGAATATCGCTGGAACAGTGGTGGTCGACTACATGGAAAAGAATGGGATGAACACCTTCCCACTGATGCATCAGTATGTATTAACTAAATAGATAATTATAAAACTTTATAATTATTTATTAATATAAGTTTTTTTATATTTAATTAAAACAAAATTTTATTATCAAATACATTTTTACTTTCTCTTACCTATTATACATAGCTCAACAGCTTATATCGTCGCCTGAAACACGTAGTGGCGTATCTCAATATTTATCATTTTTCAGGAGAGATGTTTATAGTTCGTGTTGTTATATTAAATGTATAGAAACGCAAAACCAAAAAATCTGGTGTGACAAGCACAGTACACAACTTTCGATTACCGAAGGTAAGAGAAAGTTGTGTGCTGTGTCGACATGTATTTAGTTTCCGACAGTACGGTACATTCGATTTTCAAGATGTAAAATTTATAAGTATGGGAAAATATTTATATTTTGTTACCATGGCAACCATTTCTCCTATCTTTCCTATGAAGCACAAGAGTAAAGTGTGCTTCAAACAATTTTGAGGGCAAAACGAGAATATACATTTGAAAGAGCATCTAAAAAATAATTGATTTTTGAATTTTAATCAAAATCGTTAGAGCGAATTTTGAGAAAATCGAAAAAAACTGAAAAAGTACATCAGTAAAGTACTAGTACTCTTTGGCCGATTTTGATTAAAAGCTTATTTTTCCGGTCCCGGGGGGTGTTTAACTTAAATATAAAATTTCAGCCTCATAGCTTAATTTCTTCATGCTTAAAATTTGACACCCACCCACAGACAGACCATGTCGCGAAAACCACTTTTTTGGATTCAGGGGACCTTAAAACGTGAAGATCCATCAAAATCTCGACATCGAATTTTTGACATGAATCCAATACTTTCTCTCTCTATATACTGTATATATTCCAAACGAATCCCCCGGAGTCTACGAAATTCCTTGTGCCGAGTGTCATCGGTCATACATAGGCCAAACTAACAGAAGAGTTCAATTCAGGATTTACGAACACAAAATGGCACTAAGAAAACTAGACCCTCAGTCAGCAATAGTAAAACACCATAACGAAACAGGACACATTATGAACTTCGAACAAACAAAAACAATAGAACCAATAAACAACTTCCACTCCCGTATCACAAGAGAAGCCATAGAAATTTACAAAAGGCCTGAATGTCTAAACAAAAGAGACGACGCCCTCAATTTCCCAACAACATGGAAAACACTTATTCCTAAACTCCAAACCAAGGCTCACACAATTACAAAGACTTCACACACTCCAAAACTGTCCCGAAACAACAATATCACGTCCCCAAAACAAACACAAACAATCACAAACAAACGTAACATATCCAACAGCAAATCCATCTCAACAAACCAAGCCACGCCCCCAGACCAGGCCCAACCAACCAGAGACAGCCACGTCACTCCCAAAGCCACGCCCCCAGACCAAGCCCAGCCAACCAGAGACAGGCACGTCACTCCCAAAGCCACGCCCCCAGACCAGGCCCAGCCAATCAGAGACAGCCACGTGACTCCCAAAGCCACGCCCACATGCCCGGCAACAGGTATAAAAGGACCTGCACCTCCGGCTCGCAGTCAGTTACTCTCGGCCTGGGGAGTAGGCAGGTTGAGACCCCGGGAACCAAGAGCTAACACCCCGACTTGGGGAGTAGGCAGATTGAGGCCCCAAAGTCAACCCAAACCAAACACAAACCCGATTACACAGAACCAACCACTGTCCATTCCTCAGAGACAAACCCAGACCTCTGAGGCATCCACCAAACACACCACCAACACACCGACTTGGGGAGTAGGCAGATTGAGGCCCCGTAGTCAACCTAAACCGAACACAATTACACACACCCAACCTTCCTCCAGTTCTCAGAGACCAATCCACGCCTCTGAGTCATCCACCAAATTGACCTGGGGACCAGGAAGACTGCGACCCCGTAAACAACCCCCCTCCACCATTACCTCCTAACTTCCTTCTCTCTTGAAAATGGCTCCAAAAGGAGAGCCGAAACGTCGAGTAAATCTCAGCACCCCACGCGACTTAACCCGAGAAAACTTGTCTTCGCATACTGTATATTAACATATATATAGAGGTAAGAGAAAGTAAAAAGTGTTTTTTGCGACATGGTCTGTCTGTCTGTGTGTGTCTGTGAACAAAATATCTCAGGAACTAAAAGAGCAAGGAAGTTGAAATTTTATATTTAAATTAGGCACTCCTCCCCCCTCCCCCTAAGGGGTAAAAATAAGCTTTTAAACAAAAACGGCCAAAAAGTACTAGTACTCTACTGATGTTCTTTTTCATTTTTTTTTTCGATTTTCTCTCAATTCGCTCTAACGATTTTGATTAAAATTCAAAAATCAATTATTTTTCACATTCTCTTTAAAATGTATATTCCCATTTTGCCCTCAAAATTGTTTGAAGCACACTTTACTCTTGTACTTCATAGGAAAGTTAGAAGAAATGGTTACCATGGTAAGAAAATATAAATATTTTTCTAAGCTTATAAATTTTACAACTTGAATTCTTTATTTAAGCCAATTGGATACCAAATGGCTTAAATAAGAATGCCTGGACCCCTATATGTACATTTATCAATAACGGTTATCGTCTAAAGTCTTAAATGGCCTGAGTTGCCGAAAAGACTGTATGAATGTGTGTGTGAGTGTGAGTGAGAAAAAAGTGTGAATGTTTAAAAAAAAAAAAAAAAAAAAAAAAAAAAAAAAAAACGAATTCTAATATATCGGCGGAAACTAAATATATGTCGACACAAATAATCTGGTGTGACAAGCACAGAACACAATTTTAATTATTGAAGGTAAGAGAAAGTTATTTGCTGTGCGATCATCACACCAGATTTTTTCTTATTAATATTTTTAAATAAAAAAAATTTATTTTATTCAAAAATTAATATTGGAATTAAATAATTATAAAAGCTAATCCATTTTATATGCAATTAAATTAATTGTAATTTTTTTTTTTTTTTTTTTAGTTAATAATGCATCTTTTGGCTACTTATCTCGATTCCCAATTACCTCTAATTGCTAAACATGCAGAGGGTAGACCATTTAGCTCTCAATATTTGGTAAAAACTCCGGATCGACCTCCGACTTCACCATCTAACCCGGTTATTTATCAAAGTCAAGTGAACCCACCGCATTATCTTCTCCTAGTCGGAGATGAAACTCTCCAAGTACCAAAGGTAAATTTAAGAAATTGTTTTTATAAAAATAAAAAGAGTCTTTCGGGGCTCTTGGAAAAAATTATTTATACATCTAAAAAATGTTTTAATGGAAGTTTTAACTTTGAGGGCCTTTGAACAACCAATATATATAAATGTATTTAATTTTGTGATTACATGATAGTAGATATTTTAGTTGATCTGAGAAATAAATATCCTTGTATCCATAAGAAAAAAGAATTTCCTCTAATACATGTTTTTATATTATCTTAGTTGTTTTATTTGAATTTTTCTAGGCAACATACTAATTTAACTGTTCGAAAATCACTATTGATATCATCAAATGCCAAGTGGAGTAAGTTCGAATTCTTGCCAATGCGATGAATATTTATTTCAGGGACGGAACTAGGAGATTTTTTAGAGGGGGGGGGGGCAAAATTTAATTTGCCGCCCCTCCTTAAAATTTTCTATACAAAATTCATATCATTTTACTTTTTTTTTAGTAAATCTTTCTTTGATTGCCGCCCCCTGATATCTGCCGCCCGGGGCAAATGCACCAACTGCCCCCCCCCCCCTAGATCCGGCCCTGATTTATTTAAATTAATTATAGTATAATATATATAATAAAATAATAGCAGTTGATATATTCAAATGTCCCTGAAAGGCAAATATCGTAATTACCATAATAAGCATTGTTTAAAGTCTATATGGCCTTAGATGCCGAAAAAACTTAAAAAAAAAAACCTGAAAAACTGAGACAATATCATATTGAAATTTCATATACGAAAGGATGTGGCGTGTCAAGTAACTTTTTAAGAGTGTTTTCTCCGAATATTTCGAAGTAATCGTAGAAAACACTCTTAAAAAGTTATTTTTTCATTGCCAAGAAACTAGCCAAAGTCCATGGGAGTCCGATAGAGAGCCTGGGTTCGCTTTCCGGGAGCGTTTGGTTCCCCAACAAGAAGATGGATTGCGTAGGCATTCCGAAATATTTGCAAAATAAATTATTTTAATTGTGGAAAACAACCGCTAGAGTCTATTTTCTAATACAAAAACTTGATAAATAATTTAAATATACCAGAAATCCTGAATTATGGTGATTTTAAATTTCAATTTTTATTTTGTTTCAGGGTCGAAATAACCTTTTCCAGACAATCATTTTGTTCCTTCATCAAGTGAAACTAAAAGAAGATGGAATGCTTGGAAGAGTTAATTTGGGAAGATCAGGAATTAATATGCTCTGGGTAATTGATAGCTGATAAAAAATTTTACCTTTAAAAATTATAATTATTAATCTCTAAATTTATATGACGAATTATTAAATAAAATCAATTCAAATCTAATTTTTGACTAAATCATCGATAATACACATGTATTGGCTTAATTTAAAAAAATTAATTTTTATAAAATTAATTATGTAAAAAATTGATTAAGGTTAAATATTATTTTGATTTTAATAATATTAAAAAATTAATAATATCCAATCTACCCTTTATAATTCCTTTAATCTAGATTATTTAATTTTTAGGTTTTAATTTGTTTCATAATATATATAGGCTTTTGTCAATTTTTTTTATTTTTAGATATTAAGTGTTCATATTTTAATAAAATCAATTTTTTTTTTTATAAAATATTCATATATTTTCTCAATCTTTAAAATCCTAAAAACATTTAAATCCAAAATTCGGGACATTTCGGATTTAAGAATCCTTTTTAATGTCCGGTTCGTGTCACATATTTCTCCAAACAACAAGCAGCTAGTAGTTTTTTCAATTTATTTATTATTAATAAATGTGCCAGGGCCGACGTTTCGGTCACATATAGGACCATCCTCAGGGCCAAGCTATTGTCAATTTATTGATCCTCCAGTGGTAAAAATTTTGGCAAAAGACATTATAAATTATTAATTTAATAATCCAATGACCAAATTAGATAGAGTGTATGTATTATGGACAGAGAATGAATGAGTGACTTGGCCCTGAGGATGGTCCTATATGCGACCGAAACTTCGGCCCTGGCACATTTATTAATAATAAATAAATTGAAAAAACTACTAGCTACTTGCACATTGGAAAAATCCAGAAACCTTTAAACCAGCGGTTCCCATCCTTTTGTGGAACTGTATATAATGATGCAGTTTTATTTATGTACAAAACATGATTGAAAATTTTTAACCAAAAACAACTTTATTTCATAGTTAAAAATAAATCATGTTCCTTAGATAACGTTTTCTTTTCAAAGTGAATAAATACAACAGCTGCAGAAGTAGTGACTGAAACGTTGAAATTTTTTTAAGTTAAATTGTATTATTAATTTCCAACTAAAATAAACCACAATTAATGGCAAAAATTAAAAAAAAATCTCCTGACCTTGAGTAGTAGGCAACATTTTTATTATTTTCCTCCACCCAAATCTTTTAAAAATATAATAATAATTTTATTTTTATGAAAAAAATAACAAAAATGGATCTTTTTTCGGTCAATCTTTATTTAATGAAAACAAAAGTGACGTTTAGATTCTAGATTGGAATTATTTTCAGACTATTTTATTTTTATGACAATTTTTTGTCCTCTTATATCCTGACCATCCTCTAAATCAGTGTTTCCCAACCTTTTGAAATCCACGGCACCCCAAAGGTGCGTAGGGAATCACATTACACACTAGGGGCACCCTTCCTTTTTTTCCCTTAGCAAAACGAAATGTTTTCCGCCCTGCGGAAAATTTTTGCCGCTTACGTTTAAATTATTTGACCTTTTTTTTGCAAAACTTTTTTTCCCGCCTCTTTATTTTTTATTTTTTTTTTTTGTTCATCTAAATATCTCGCGGCACCCTTTCTCTTTGATTTTTGTTCTTTTAAATTTTAGTAAACTAATAATTTTACCCCATGAAAAGTCATCGCCCCCCCCCCCCACTTATTTATTGCTCCCCTGATAACCAAAATCGCCCATTTGGTCCCGGCCTCACCCAGAAGGCTCTCCGCCTCCAAAAAAATAGAAACAATATGGGGCCTGTCGGAGCTCATGGCCCCCTCCAGCCTAATTCCCTAGTTACGCCCATGCCCCCCCCCCCGCCCATCCTCATCTCAATTCGCCACTTGCCAATATCCCTTCCAAAATTAGGACTGCACATTACCATTATATAAATTATATTATTATTATATAATTATATATAAATTATAAAATATATTGAATATTATTTTTTTAAGAAAACATTTCAATTAATTATTATTTTTTCAAATAAAAAAAATCGAGTTCTGATTAAAAAGTTATTAATTCAAAAATTAATTTTTATTACTCTAAATACATTTAATGTTTATTACTTAAAAAATCTTTTGAACAAAATAAATAAATATGAACAAACTTAAAAATAATTAAATAAAAAAAAAAAATTAGCATCAACCGGCATTTGAATTTATTAGAATAAATTTGAAAAAGCCGGCAAGGGTTTTAATCTCTGCCAAATGTTTATTTATATTTAAAAAAATACTCTAAAATCATTAAATAATTATTAATATAAATAAAATAATTTAAATTTTTTTATAATATTATCGATAATAATTTATAATTTTGAATACAAAATTCAAGTAGTCCAACGTTTCGTTCAAGATGGTGTTTGAAATTATTTAAATTTTTGCCCTCTTTTTCTAACCAAAATCTGTTCATATGAAACTTTCTAGGTTTTTATATTTTAGGAAATAGTTAGAAAATGAACTTGAATCAATATATAAACAATTTTGTAAATTTTTATGTGAGATTATTTATAAAATTCAGTGAGGGCGAATATTAATTTTGGCGGGCGTCTCTTCCATTCGAGCTCATCATGGCTGACATTGATCTTTGAATGAGATGCTCACCAATTTATTTTATGGCAATTTATGGTAATATATACTCTCTTTTAATCAACTATTCACTTTAAATTAAACGACATTATCTTACGTGAATGTTTATTACATAATTAATCACATCCACAAACTAATTATAATATAAAATTGTGTTCAAAATTTTGCTTTCCTCTTAACATCTTATACAACCCGAATCATAATTTCAAATCATACAACATTAAATTTATTTAGTGAATGATTGTTACTGTAATTTATTAAGATTATTTTATTTTAATATCCATAAATTAAAAATATATTATAACTACTTTGTTCTATTAACTAGAAAATTTTATAATTTAACTTGTCATAATGTATTTGTTTTTATTATCCAAAGTAAAATAAATCCATTTAGTTAAATAATTGTTATTAAATTATAATTTATTAATTAATAATATTTTTCTTTTAGATTTAATTTAAATTTGGGGTGATGGCTATTTGAAAATTTCCAAACAAATCGAAACGAAATGTCTCTTCAAACAAAGAAGAAGGTATTTTGAAAATTTAATTTTAATTTTTATGGGATTATTTTTTAATTTAAATTTTAAAATTGATAGGCTGATGATCCACCTGAAGCACCCGATTCGACAACTAAAGAACGAATTTTTAATGAAGGTGAAGATGTTTTATTACAGCACAATGATGGAAGATATTATTTAGGAACTATCGTAGAAGTGAGTAATAATTATTTATTTATTAATTCATAATTCTTATTTATTTACATTTCTGTTTCTAAATTTCTAAATTATATAATTGATATAGTCAACCATTTTTCACAATACAAATCGCATTTTTATATTATATATTTTAAAATTTAATTTTCAAATGTATATAGAGACTAGGAGGGTTTGATACACTATCATTAAAGAATCTAAAATCTACATTACCAACAAACAAAAATATTTTAATTAACTCCTTATTTACACTTAATTCTAAATCTATTTGAGATATTGAAATCTCATAATAGGCATCAATATGTTACCATATGATTTGTCGAGTTATCATTTAAAATCGCGATCATTTCAAAACATTCGAAATGTTGATTCTAGGTTTTCTTATCTCTATTAAATTCTCTGTTTATATCATTAAGGCTTTATGGTCATCAACTATCCTTTCATTGATAGAAAGATCGTTATAATTTTCAAAGGCATATTTATTATTTAGAAATATGATTAGGTCTTCTAGATTTTTTTTCAACATATATTTGAGTCGTGTAAATTAAAGTGATCACATTTTCATTGAGACAAATGGGATGAAATGAGAATTATAATTTGGTTATGAAAGCAGACCAATAATTCAAAAAAATATATTTTATTCTATACATCATTAACCTATCTTTTTGCCAATGACACCTCATCAAAAATATCATTTATACAAATATTATTTTTTGGATAATGGCTAATAATATATTTAAGAGATTTTTTCACATATTCCCATAAAATCTCCATTTTTCAATAACATTTAAATATAATGAAAATTTTTAATATCTTCGAATTGAACTGTCCATTCTTCAAGAATTCCAAGCAGTTATAATAAAAATTTCTGACTTCTTTCAGAAAATTCGGTCGTTTACTGCCTTGTTTACCTTGTTCTTCCAACCTAGTGATGTCCTTTCGAATAACTAAAGGAACGTTATCAATTCTTTCTCGCAATTTTGTTTTTAAATTATTAATTTCATTTGACACCCCCGTAATTGAAATTTTGTCCCCTTCAATAATTTTCACAGAATTATGAAATAATGTAGCTTGGTTGTGGATAATAATAAATAAATAATTGGTAATATATTTTTACGGTAGGCCTACATTTAAAATAAGAAATGGAGATATTTTCTAAAAAGCGGGACATTTTTAAAAACCGGCGGGACGCGGAACAATCCTCCAAAAAGCGGGGCTGTCCCGCCAAAATCGGGACTTGTGGTTACCTTATTGTTAGTTGATGAATAAAATTAAATATACAAATTAAACACTAGGTTATTTGTTTCAAAGGTTTTATTAATTAAAAAATTAACACTTGATACGTATTTCGACAATTCCTTGTCATCATCAGAAGTGATCACTTCTGATGATGACAAGGAATTGTCGAAATACGTATCAAGTGTTAATTTTTTAATTAATAAAACCTTTGAAACAAATAACCTAGTGTTTAATTTGTATATTTAATTTTAATTTACAAAATGTTTCAACGAGAACCAACGGTCGAAGGTTTAAATCTTATTAGTTGATGAGATAGTTTACTCGACCTGCTCTCTTTTAGAACCCATTTTAAGAGTATGGTAGAGGTGGTTTGTTTTCGGATTCGCAGTTTTGTTGGCCACAGATCAGGTCAGTGGTCTCAGAGGTTTGGATATGTCCTTGAGATTTATGAAGAGGTTGAGAACTCAGTCCAGAAAACATCTCGACGACTAGCAGAGTAAGCAAATTGAGATCTCTGACTCAATCTAAACCAACTAGCACACAAACAAACTCAACACCATCCAACCAACACTTAGTAAATCTCAAAGGCAAACAAACAAGCCTCGGATGCATCCAATACACATCGACTTGGGGAATAGGAGGTTGAGGCCCCGATGTCACCCCAAACTAAAAACAAACACTATTGTATACAACCTCTTCCTAGATCTCAGAGAAAAATCTAACTTCTGAGATCTCCTGACTACATCTGGAAACCACCAAGTCTGATCTCGAAAACAAAGCACCACCTCCACCATTACTTCCTATTCCCACACTCTACAAAAGGAGAACCGAAACGTCGAGTAAATCTCAACACTCAACCCGCAAAAATGTAACTTCATATACATCCAGTCGCATAAGTCCTTCAATATATATATATATGTATATATATATACTCAACAGCAAAAAAATGGGCCACTCAATATTTTTCTGATAAAAGAAAAAAAAAATTAATTGAAAATAACACAACATATCAGATACCAGAGTATTACATAAAAAAAAACATATATATATATATATATATATATATATATATAGGGTCAATGACTGTTCGCATGAGAAGCCTTAAAATGACACGTGGGGGAAATACCAGATTCTATATAGAAAAATTTTTGTATTAATTAAAATGCTAAATAATAGATATGTATTAATAAATGATTAAATATAACATAGGTTTTTTTTTTCATTTAAATTTTTTTTTTTTTATTAGAAAAATATTGAGTGGCCGGTTTTTTGCTTTTTCAACTGTACTGGTACCCAAATCCCCCCCCCCCCCCTGGCTACGCCTATGTGTTCATATCATTCCCAAAATTAGAGGAAAATTGATTTTATATAGACAATATAATTCAAATAAAATAAATAAATTTTCGAAGTACTGTATATATTTAAAAAAAAAAATTGATTACGGAAAATTTGCATAACAATTTATATAATAATTAATTATAAGAATCAAATGATTTTTAATCCTGATGAAATATTAATTTGGTGAAAACTGACCGTCCTAGATACATTTTATTTGAATCTTTAGAATTCTTCTAAATCTAATTTCTCTTTTTTTAACAGGTAAATCAAGCAACTGAAAAATGTTTAATAAAATTTGGTGATAATACAGAAAGCTGGTCTCATTTCAAAGATCTCTCTAAATTTGCACTGCCAGAATCATCAGATTTACTTTGTGTCGTTTGTAAAAAGTCTCAACCCAAAAGCGATAATGCCATCCTTGTATGTGACAGATGCGGCCGTGGTTATCATCAACTTTGTCATCAGGTATATAAATAAAAAATAATTTTTTAAAGAATTACATGAGGGTCTCATAAATCAAGTGTAAATCCAAGATTTTTATCTGGGTAAATCAAAGTTATCTTATTTTAACAATTCTATTTGATAGAATCATCTAGGTTTGTATCTCTTGAATTTATTTTTATTAATTGTTTTGCAATTGGTTCCAACTTTTTTTTGTAAAAGTAGTCCCTTAAAATCTATTTTACTAGTTTAATATAATCAGGTCTATTCTCTAACCAAAAACGTTAACTTTTAACATCTTAATCAGCGTTAATTCATTTTAACACCTTCTTGTCTCAAATTGCTATTCTATAAGCAAAAACTTTAATGCCATAGCTTTAACATAGTGTTAAAAATTAATGTCATGTCTAGTGGATGCCTTTAATATTTTAACGCCGAATTTAATGCATCAAAATGGCGCCTTTGACTAAAAAGTAAAGGCGGCTACACACGTAAGTGCAAACTTGACAAGCATGCATGTGCATTCTTTTTGTACCATCATGCACACATTCCCTTGGCACCACATTGCACAAGCATGCTTGTGCAAAAAACAGCTTCCTAGAAATGTTTTGGAAGATTATTTATTGGAGGATAACAAGAAATAAGCACTTGCTTTAACAGAGATACAATAAATATTAATATTTAAATTAAAATTTTAAATGAATTAATACAGTGGTTTCCAACCTTTTTTTGATATGCGGCCCACTTTTTCCGTAAAAAAAACGCTGAGGCCCAGTATATGTATTTAACCTATATATACTGTATATAATTTTTATCATTTCTTAGACATCCGCGGCCCACGGGTTGGGAACCACTGAATTAATATATTGTATATTAAATAATATCAAATGTCAAGGCCTCTATAAAATGGCGGAGAGTTTTGCTTGCGCAAATATGCTTGTGCATGATTAAAATTCATTCGAGCATCAAGCGGCTTGCACAATTAAAATGCTTGCGTGAAATTCTCCTACATATGCTACAGTTTGCTTGAACAAAAATATTGCACATGCATGCTTGTCAAGTTTGCAGTTACGTGTGTAGCATCCTTAAGGTTATGATCTTGACAGTTTTGAGCTAAAAGCAACATGTTTTAACGTCTGTCAAAACTTTGTTTAGAGAATAGCACGCTGCTGTGTCATATAGGCCTACTAGAACAAATCAAGTTAGTAATGCGCATGCGCGAGAGGTTATCAAGGGGGTGTAAGACATGAACAAGCAGAAATCAAAGCTATCTTCATATGGATCGTTAACACCTGGTGCTAAAAAGTAAAATTTTAACGTCGCTGTTAAAACTTAAGTTTAGAGAATAGCTTGGCATTACTTAACTGCAACAATTGTAATATAATATCACTTACACATTGTTGATATTTCGGCTGGACTAACACCTGTCATTAGCGGCCCAATGTCTGATAAAAGCATTATCACACTTGTAAGAGAATCCTCAGTAATTTTTGCTCTTTTCTTCTCTTTTTCATCATCTGATCTAGTTTTAAATTCAAAGTTCTCATCTCTTTTTCATTTTTTTATAGCCTATTGTTGTGGATAGATATGATGATGATGAAACTGAGTGGCTGTGTCGACGTTGCACTGACAGTCTTCCTGGTGCCAAAGCAAAGCAAGTACGTAAGGAACAAGCAAGAAAAACTGCGATCGCTCAACACATAGAAAACACCGAGAACAAATTCAAACTTAATTATGACGTTCGTATTTTTTTTTTACTTTCTTTTTATTAATCACTATAAATATTACTATATCTGTCTTCTCAGTGAATAAGAGGTAAAGTCAATTTTTTGTCCATGATCAGTTAAGAGGTCTAAGAGAGGGAGGTATTTTCTACCTAGTATATAAATGGATAAGTCAGGAGTTGGCTTTAAACATAGTTATTGTGTGCGTTTTTATGCATCTTCAGTTTTGTAACTTTAAAAATCGGGGCCTAAAAAGTAGAGAAAATTGACTTGACCATTTATTCATTGTCAAAGGGAGCCTACAGCTTTCCAATTCCGAGCTTTCGTCTCGCTTTACATTACTTAACAGCAACGATTTTCTTTTTTTTTTTTTTCAAAAAAACACTTTTCATACTCACACACACATGAACACACACAGCAACTTAGGCCATATAAGACTTTAAAAGATAACCGTTATTTATTTAATAATATATGTATTGGGGTCCAGGCATTCTTATTTAAGCCATTTGGTATCCTTCTTCTTCTTCTGTCCTCGCCATATTCCCGCCATGCGGGGCTGGCGGATCTAACTTTTTCCCTCTAATCCTATCATGTGCTTTTGTGACCGAGAAGGATAGAATAGGCTGGCCCGTCGCACGTTCTGACGCCTGTTGAAAAGAGAAAAGAAGAGACAGACATACAAAGAACAGAAGGACTGCCTGTCCAAGCTCGGACTGCTCGTGGTCCACGTATCCACAAGATGTGGGCCGGCCCCTGAGCGAATTTGGTATCCAAATGACTTAAATAAAATCATCGGACTGCCTAGGACCCTAATCCGCGACCCTTGGTATACAAGGCAGGCGCGCTACCAACTACATTAAGCCTGAGGGCTACTGCAACGATTGGTATGACTGTTGGTTGCCAGGCCCCCCGGCTAAAGTTATTTTGCATTTTTCAAAAATGTTTTTTTTTTTAATCACCTGTTGATTTTTAAATATATTTAATATATTGTTTGTTTATTTATTGATATCATTTTTTATTAAACTTCTCTTTATCAAATTAAACTTTTATATTATCAAAATATCATGGAGAGCGAATCGACTACCAAATCCTTAGAAGTTTTTAGTTCGATTTCTGAATCGGAATATATGCTAAGGTCTTCAACTTCACTTGCACCTTCAGCTAGTGAATATACTGGAAGTGATTATGATATAGGTCCATTAACCCCTTCTCAAGTTATTCGGAGAAAAAAGAGAAGAGCACTTAAGTACAAAACAAAATTTTATGATTCCAATGTTCCATTTTATATCGAAGGTGTTCATGGAGGTTTTCAAATGTCTTCTGAAACACAAAAATTTCTTGAATGTGAAGTAGGTATAGACGTATCACCTGACGAACCTTGGAAGATGGTCCCAAAAACATTAGTGGATCAACATATAGCAGATAAAAAAAAGCAAAGTGAATTTTTTGCAATAAGATCAAATTTGGCTACTTATCTAGAACCAAATCTTTTATTTTATTATGATGGCAATTCAGATACTCCAAATGAATTCTATATTTGTACAACAAAAAGATCTTTCGATCACGTACAGAAGTTTCGAGAAAATTTGGAATGCGAGATTAATTCTCGAGTTCAACATGCAATTATTTTGGAGCCTATAAGATGGCGTTCCTTAGGGAGCGATAAGGAAGTAAACGAAAGTATAGTAAGGAATACTCGGAATAAATTTATTGTCGAAGCTGATGCCAGTTTCAAAGACTTAAATTCTTCTGAAAAATGGAGCAACATGGATCAAAGTAAAGATGAATTGATGTATGCTTTCCTTGGTAATTTGCGTATTCCAAAAGAAAACATTTATCGAAGTCGAATTTCTATGGCGACTCAAGCTTGTCCTTTTACCGTCGAAACTGGAATGCAAACTGCTGGTTTTACTAAACACAATAACGCCCAGCAATATAAATTCGAATACGATGAGGAGGTCTGGAGTGACGCATTTATTCCTCGACCTCTCCTTGACCATTTCTCCGATTTGATGACTGAGGCTGTGGTGTTCAATGAAAGATATAATATTTATCGAAATGATTATCAAGAGATTATTCGTTCTATTGAAGACACAAGGCCTTTAGAAAAAATAAGATATATTGAATATCAAACATTCTTGGATATTACCCATGTTCCAGGAAAATCAATTTCTTATCTGTGTTGGCATCCAACCTTAACTGGGATATGTGCTATTAGCTATATAAATCAAAATTTTACATTTGTTAACTGGGCTAATAAAAAATTAGACGATTTTGTTCATTATTTGATATATAATCCCAGCTACGTACTTATATGGACATTTTTAGATTCGCTTACACCCAAACTGATCCTTGAATGTCCAAGAGAAGTTTATTGCTTAAAATATTGCCCATATAATCCAAATATTTTAATTGGTGGCATGAATAACGGTCAAGTAATTTTGTGGGATCTGACAAAACGTTTGGAGATAGCTGAACATCAACGCGTATTAACTGCAGATCAGATGAAATTTAAACTTGCATTGAAAAAAAAGATGGATTGGATGAAATCAGTCAAGAGCACTACTTATATTCTAACTCCCACAGCGACATCTGCAATAGATTTTTCTCATATGTTAGTCATATCAGATATTGTTTGGCTTCCACCCTCATGCTCACTCCTACCTTCAGGCTTGCTCAAACCATCCGAAAAAAATTCATTAATTTTTGCCACTTGTTCGAATGATGGACAAGTTTTATTTTGGGATTTAAAGTCTTCATTAAAAGAATTTAGCAAAAAAAAAGTCAAACCTGGATGTAGATAAATTAGAGGAAAAAGATCAAGATGATAAACCCTCTGATAAACAATATTTAAAACCTATTCAACAATCACCATTTGCTATTTTAAACAGAAGATTTAAACCTACATATAAACTTATAATGCAATGCGAAAGCAAGAAAAATATCAATCTTTTGCTTTCAACAATGGCCAAGGTAAACATTAAAAATATCCTTCTTTAATCTTAATGAACCAGTAAATAAAGTAGACGAATAGAAAAATTATTTTTGTATGGATTTTACAGTTTATTACTATGGTCATTATTCCAAATTGCGAAAAAACCTCAGAATGGATTAAAATTGAGTTAATGAGACGTTTTAGTATATTTTTATTGACTTATCATCAATTATTATGCAAATGCTAGTAGTACAACTTTACATGTACAGAATCAGAAACAGGGTCAGTAGGTACAGCTAAATGAACCCCCATGCATTTCCTCATGTGACTATTTCAGTGTTTTATAAGATGGAAATGTTTATTGAAATTATATCTTTTGAACCAAAAAACTTTTCAACAAAAATGAAATAATTAAATAGGTAAATCTTGGGGGGGGGGGGGTCTACTTAATTATGGTCTTCTCTATATGGCATCTCAGCTGAGCCATAATTTCACCTTGTACACTTTTTTTTATTATTTGAATTTTCTATCAGAATCTCCGTTTATTTATCCAAGGTGCTTTCGTGTATGCAGACACACACCTCTAAACCAACCGGCCTTTGGCCATTCGTAGCCATTCTACAATAATCCCATCATTTCCTATCTCTAACTCCTCTTCCTGCGTTCATTTCTAGCTAATGAATTAATCCCTATTTCTAGTTTTACCCGGTTCCTTTTATCTAATCTCCTCTATACTAGGGAGGATGTCCTAGTGCGAGGAGAAACTCCCTCTCCACCGACGTGTAACCTACTCCTTTCGAAGAATGCATCACTGAGAGGGAATCTTCTTTATGTTCCTTCCAGAGGACAGTGACATCAACTCTCTCGCCTCGTAGAATTGTCTGAAGGCTATTGTAGTGGGATCAAAAATTCGAATTCAGGCCGTACTTAAGGATTTGTTGACATTTTTATTTTTCATAATTTAACAACTATGTGAATGTAAGTTTTTGTTTCAAAATAATACAGTTATTTTAAAGATGTAGTGATATTCAAAATCCTTAAAATCTACATTATATTTTTTGTTTCGTCTAAATATAATTGAAAATCTTTCTCAAGATCTCTATAAACAACATCCTATTATCCTGTCTTCCTGTTTAAATATTTGATGATACATCAATAAAATTAACTCAAACCACATTTGTTCATTTTGAATACCGAGGCTTTTTCTTAGACCTATCCAATATCCTGAAAGTTCAAAGTCGAATCCAGTAATTAGTAATTTGAAAGCATTCTATTTATTTCTAAATGAATCAAGAGTGCTTAAAAAATAAATTCTTTATTTATATTTATTTTTTTTCGACTTCAAAATAATTTCCTGGAGGTAATTTGTTTTCGATAAACTTGTTTTTAACGTTTCCCCATAAAATCATTTAAGATATGTATTACAATCTTAGTTTTGAAAAATGCTGACATAATATGAAAGAGTTATTATTTAAAATGAATAAAGATAATTAATTAACTGGTTATTCATGTTATTCAGACGGAAATTGGGATAGAATATCGCCTAGTGAGTGAATGCAATCCCGATTTAAGCCTGAGTGAAGCTCGTTTGGTTTATGAACCTGTCATCCATCCTATAGAGCCCAATCAAACACTTGCTTTTGGAACTTTTGATGGAAGAGTATCGCTACGTCCCTGGGAAGGACGTAAAATCAGTACTGGCGCAGCTGTTAATTCTGAAACTTTAATCTGGGAAGACTCAACGGAATTTCATGATGGACCTGTCTACAAGATCGCTCGATCTATGTTTATGCCAGAAATACTTTTAACAGTCGGAGGAAAAATTCACGCTATATGGTGTGAAAATGATATGAAGAAACCTGTCTTCTGGAAACGCGCACAAATATGTTACACCTCTTGTGGCTGGTCCAATTATAAAGCAAGTGCTTACTATCTTATGCGCACAGATGGTAAGTTTGAGTTCTGGGATCTTCTCTTGCACACCGATCGTCCAACTTTGATACAGGCCGTTAGCAACAACCTCATCACAGGAGTTTTTTGTCATTATTTAGACATGCCTCAAAATGTAATTGCAGTAACTGAAAATAATGGTCTATTGCGTGTATTGAAAGTACCGGAAAGTGAGCAATTTAGAGATCCTCAAGATAAAGAGCATTTCAAAAATTTAGTTAAACGCGAATTAAATTTTTTTGAAACATATGAAAATTGGTTAAAAGAATGGAATGATAAACAGGAAAGTGAAAGAGGGCCTCCTGTTGTTGTTGAAGAAGAAGTATATGAGGAAGAAGCAAAACAAGATAAAATAAGAACAGAAGAAGAGGAAAGTAAAAAGAAACAAACGGCTAAAAAAAAATTTCTTCTAAAAGGCTCATTTGATGAATGGCTAGAAAAAGTTGAAGCAGACCTAAGAATTCAGGAAAACAAACGATTAGTGAAAATACTCCTAACAAAAAAGCGTTTACTAAAATTTGAAGCGATGGCTTACGAGAAAATTTCTAAAGACGAAAAGGAAGAAATAAGAGAGCATCTTAAACAACAGAAACAACAAAAGTTGGCAGAACAACGAGCTTGGCAAACTGCTTTGGCTCATTTATTCTCCAAAGGCGCTCCAGTTCCTATATCTAAAGCCAAATGGGAAGAAGACATGTCCGATATGTACTCAAGAATGCATCGGCAATATGAACGTGCCGAGAATTATGTGACACGCTTGGCTAAAAAAATTCCAATAATTAACACGAATTGGAATGTGATGATGGAAGATGGGAAGGCCAGACGGACTGTTATGGAAGGGTATAGAAGACAAGAGCAACAGATGGCTAGAGATTTTGACTTGTACTAAATTGATTCAATCAATAAATGAAAAATGTAAAATTATTTATTCTTATTTATAATTTCTTTTTGACGATTTAATAATTTTAATTAATGAAATTTCAGTAATCCTTATGATTTTATAAAGCTTATAATTAAATTTCATAAAACCAATTTTACAATTTCGAGGGTGAGTTGTTAAAACTCTGCACCAGGTGCCACCCAACCTAGTTAATTTATTTCCATTCATGAAAATCAGTTTATAAATGAGTTAATGTTATGCTTTATTTAACCAATTAAGTAAATAATTGCTTTATCAATACATTTCATTTGATATTTTAGTCGAGTCGGGAAGGGAAGATTGAACTCCCACCCCTTGAATAAACCTAGCACTGTTTTCTTTATTTTTTTCTTGATTTATTCTTTTTCTTTCAAACGCTATTTATAGCTGTGATGTTATATTCATAAGATGGTAGAAAAATGAGAGATGCAGCCAATATTTTTTCTTTATTTATTTAAACCACACCGCTGACATTTCGGTTCCGTGTTTGGACCATCTTCAGAGCTGGCTAAAAAGTCATTATGAAAGTGTCTCGGTTGATTTTATACATTGTAAAAATGACATTTTTATGTACAATGAGCGCCACAATTAAGTCCCCACCTGATAGCTAGAGCCTTAAGTATATCGTAGGCCTATAGTATATGGTATATAGTGAAATAATTTTAAATTTGAAAAGGTAAAATAAAATCATCTCTAAGAGATTTTATGTTTTACCTTTTCGGTCATTAAAATTATTACACTATACATCATATACTATGCCGAATACTTAAGGCTCTAGCTATCAGGTGGGGACTTAATTGTTGCGCCCACTGTACCTGACCAACGCATACTGTGTTTTATATTTATCATATGTGACAGTCCACATGAAAAGGTACCAAATCTTCACAGGGTTTAAAATTGAGTTTTTATGCTTTCTGTACAGAACACATCCTGCTGAGCAATCCGGCATTTTTAGAATTTGTTTATCATTTTTTGTTTGGAAGATATAAATTTTTAAAATTTTGGTTATATAAAATCTAGTTTTGAGAAAAATGAGTTTAAAGTCTTGTTTTTTCAAATTTTTTATATATTAAAATACATCGATTCTGATGATTCGAATATTTCATCATATAAGATAAAGAACTAGAGAATCAGAATCAGTAATAAAAAAAATCGATTTTTTTTAACTTTTTTTAATCGGTTCTCCTGAAAACTTAGCCCAGTGAAGATTTGGTACTTTTGCACGTGGACCGGCAGGTTTGGTTCACCAATGTATAAAATCCATGGTGGCACTTTCATAATGACTTTTCTCCAGGTCCGAAGATGGTTAAAACACGGAACCGAAACGTCAGCTGTGTGGATTAAATAATTAAAGAAAAAATTTTAACTGCGACTCTCATTTTTCTTCCCACTTTTTCTTTCCTCATCTTATACTTTCCTTACATTTAAAATTCTTTTTCAGCTTTCTAATTATTGTCCATTTGCATTTTTGTTTTTATTCTTTCTGTTATTTCGAGGGTATCATCTTGCTCCGGCAAGATAGAGGCACCTCGTGAGTAAATAGCTTCAGTTGGGTACTCGCTACTCTCTTCCCTACTTTATTTCATTTCATAGGAACCTTACCCTTACCTTTAGTAAGCCAATCTAAATAAATCACAATCTATAAAGTTGAATGACATTTGATAGAAGATATGAATAATAAGTAATAAGATTGTTAAACATGATTTGCAAATATCACTGACCTCTTTAATTTGTTATTCATACAGCCGGAGTCGTTAACTTGGGATGTGAACCACCGCAAAAATCTCGAGGAGCGATATTGTTACTGTAGTAGACCTGGGAACTGGTTTATTCAGATGATGCAGTGCGGTCGATGTCGACAGTGGTTCCACGAAACTTGCCTTCGCTGTCTTCAATACCCTCTTTATTGCGGAGATAGGTAAATCAATTCAATTAATTCATCAAGCACCTGGACTTAGAATTAAAAATCAAAATATGTTTTTGTTAGGCTGTCCGATTTATTCTGATATTTTTAACATAATTTTCATTCAAATGATTCTTTTTTTGTTTTAGATTTTATGTGTTCGTTTGTTCTTCGTGTAATTATGGAAAAGAGTTTGTTCGTCGGCTTGAAATGAAACTCGTTGATATTATCCATCTTGCACTTTTTAATTTGACTATTTACAATGCAAAGAAATACTACGATCTCGACACTGTTATTATGCCTTATATTAATAACAATTGGGATTCGCTTCAACTTCCACCTAAGGTAATATACAATAAATTATTGACCGATATATTAGTACCACCTAACCAATAAATTATTAATTTAAATCGATATAATTTTATTTAATTTCATGTTTAGATTCTTCATTTAACACCAGAAGAAAGAAAAGAAAACATTCTTTCCGTTCTTTCACATAATAGATTACGATTTAAATGCGGACGTGAGATTAAAAAGCGTACCACGATTTGGGGTTTACGTGTTCGAAATCCCCCACCTGCCCCGACGTTTACTCTACCCACCATAAAACCCATTACCGATGGAGTACTTAAAGAATTATGGGACGGAAACAAACGAATGAAATTCTTACCCCCAACTTTAAGGTAAGTTTATTTTTTTATTTTATTTTTATCACACTCTCTCAATGAGAATATCGAATCTCAAGATGGTTTAAAATTAATTTTTTTTATATTTCCACCTAAATTTAAAAAAATCTTTAATTATGTTATTTGATGAGAAATTATTATAATTAGATGAAAAACACATGGGAATATTATCTTTAAAAGCTTGCTGGTGCTCCTTAGAGAATAGTCTTTTGTTATTTCATAAAATATTCAATTTTTTTTTTTACAAAATTATTAAAATTATAAAAGTATTTATTTCATAAAAAATAATAAAAATAATAATTAAAGATTTTCTCTCAATTGAATAATGTAGGACTATAGTCATGGGCTTAGCCAGAGGGGGGCAGGGGGAGGCCAATGCCCCCCCCCTCCCCGGCTTGTCCTGAAATTATTTTTATCTATTAAAAACAAATATATACTTTTCCATTTGGAATTTTTTTTTTAATGAGCTTATATAAGGAAAATAATTAATTATATTTAATAAATAATTAATAATCTATCTTTATTTTAATTGCAAACCCCCCCCCTCTCGTTCTAACGAATGGTTGACTCCCCTAACAAGATGCCTGGCTACGCCCATGACTGTGGTACCTCGAGATCAGTGGCGTAGCAAGGGGGGGTCATCATGCCCCGGGCGCTACTCACAAAGGGGCGCCAAATGGTCCGCAAAACAAAAAATTGCTGGATAATTTTTATTTTTATTATAATTGATTTCTGGAAGATCATAGACATTTCAAAATATAGTCTTGTTTTCTCAACTACATTTTTTGTCTCAAATTTAAAGCCTAGCTTGAGCCTATGACTTTATTTATTTTACTTTATTTATTTATTAATTTACGAGTATATTTTACATATAATATTATATGGTTTTCGAATGGGGGGGGGGGGCGCTAAAAATGTATTGTGCCCCGAGCGCGAGTTAAGCTCACTACGCCACTGCTCGAGATACGAGTGGCCCAACATACGAACGAAAATTTGTATACGAGCTTGGCATATTAGCGATTTAAGCTATATTTTGCATATTTGTGGGATTTTATTCATCGTTTGTTGGATTTTTTAGCTCATCAGAAAAATAATTTAAGAAAATTTTATAGAAAGAAAATTATTGTAAAAAATAAAAAAAAAAAAAAAAAAATGAAAAAATTCTTTTAAAAATCAACTTTGAAAACATTTATTTTATATTACCCTGTAAATAAATTAGAGTTGTTTCTTAAAATATTCCTAAATCATGCAGTTGTTCTATTATGATAAAAGAATATAAATACTGTATTTGTTTGCCATTTATAATTACTCTATATTTTCTTATTCTAAAACACGTAACAAAAACAATTAGTGGTAGCATTTTTGGGGCTGGAACGAATTAATGTCATTACAATTAATTTCAATGGGAAAAATTGCTTTGACATAGGCCTACCAACAAGATTACGGAACGAATTAAACTCGTATCTCGGGGTATTTACTGTATTTATAATTTCTTATGCTTCTATCTATCACGCTCTCTGTTTGGACAACATCCCCTAAATATAGTATATATGATTAGATTATTTTTTTTTTTTAGCTCATTGGCGTCTGGAAAATGCCATCTTGGAAGTGATCTCAATTGTACGGAAACCACTGGAGGAGTCATTTCATCTTCGGAGGGTTCAAGTACTCATTTTGCTACAAGAATGAATATGTCTGGTCGGAATGTTCCTGGACTTAGCAATCGTGGACCTATAAATTTTTCATCGCCTCCAGCAGGAATTAAGTTATTGCATTTTACTGAAGACCCGCCACCTCCTATTCCTAGAGAAAAGGTCAATCATTTATTTTGTTATAACAATACATAATTAAAACAAGGTGGAGTATTTTATAGACATGACGTTATTTAAAACTATTCGAAATTTCCTCTCCATATAAAGAGAGAGCGAGAGAGCAAGTTTCAAAAATCTTTCATTTTCATTCAAATTTGATAAAGATACCAGTGGCTGAGTTGAATATTGATTTAAGAGGCATAAATATCCCATTATTTCATATAATAAGATTAATATTTTTATTCATTTAAATATATTTAGAGAAAGAAAGTATTGGATTCATGTCAAAAATTTGTTGTCGAGATTTTGATGGATATACACGTTTTTAGGTCCCCTGTCTGTCTGTGTGTTTGTAACAACGATAAGAGCTACGAGGTTGAAATTTTATAGTTAATTTAGGCACCCCCCTGAGGTGTGAAATTAAGCTTTTAAACAAAGAGTACTAGTACTTTATTGATGTACTTTTTAAGTTTTTTCGATTTTCTCAAAATTGGCTCTAACGATTTTGATTAAAATTCAAAAATCAATTGTTTTTTAGATGCTCTTTAAATTGTATATTCTCATTTTGCTTTCACAATTGTTTGAAGACCACTTTACTCTTGTACATCATGGGAAAGATAGGAGAAATAGTTGTGGTAAGAGAACCAAAAGTAAGAGAAAGTTGTGTGCTGTTCGACCAATCACACCAGATTTTAAGTTTGTCTCTCCCATTGGGTAAATCGGCTGAGCCACACATGCCCATTTCTAATTCCTCTAATACCTTTATCTCGATTGGCAATATTCATACATTTTTTTGTATATGAGTACATTTGGCAAACAACGTAGCCTTAGTCATTAAGGGGCTTCAGGAAGGCACATTGAATCTTTAGTCCGAAACTACTGAGGCATTTTAAAGTATTTTTTTATGCGGTTTTTTTTAAATGATATAAATTCGTGAGCATTTTACATAATAGAGTGCTTTTTTTATTACGATTAATTAAAAAATATTTGCAAAAAACAAAACTATTATGAAAATTGTAATTTTTTTTTTTTTTTTTAAGATGCGCGTCTCGAAAAACCGTTAAAGCACGAGTGACTCGAGGCGGCACGAGATGGCGTTAGTGTTCCCCCATTGGAATACACGTAACTTGTTCCATTTAATTCTAGACTTTCCAGCTAATTAATTAAAGGCAAAAAATTAATTATTTTTTAACACAATGATTACTAATTTAATTATCTACAACTTATAGAGCTCCTTTTTTTAAAATATCTTTTATTTAATGCGATTAATCTAAAAAAAAAAATTTTTTTTTTCGAAAATCAAAAAAAAGGGCTTCTATTATTTGTAGATATTTTAAATAGCTTTAATTTAAAAAAAATTTGAGGTCGATAGCTTCAAAATTGTGGCAGCTGGAAAGTCCCAAAATTAGCACCCCGAGACGCGCACCTTAATCTAAAAATGTAAAATCATTAATATCCAACCTATAAAAATTAAATAAAGTCGTGACCAAGTCGAAAATAAATTTCGTATTTATTTAAAAATTAACGGCCAAATAGTTCAGCACTCTTGCAAAAGATTGCAGGCTTCTTTAACAGTCGGCATTATCAGATCACTTATAAGCCTATATTTATGAATTTTTATTATAAATGTATAATAATATTTATAAACTATACATTATTAAAAGATCATCGAAAATCAAACAAATACATGAGATTAAATATAGCCCTACCATCCTGCCTTCTATTGGCAAATTTTAGTAATGGTTGGACTTTTTGACTAAATTTTCAAGATCTCTAACGCCATCTCATTGGCAAAAACATGCCAACACCTTGCTTCCTGAAGCGCCTTAAGGAATTAAGATCAAAAAGCCTTAAAAATTGTTTCAATTTACTTACAAACAGCATTATCTCAATTACTTTTATTGTGACATTCAAAAATAAGAAAAAAATACATCTTTTGTTTCGTCTTAATTTATAATTAACAATAATCTGATGATTTGGGCTTGAGAGGCCCCTCTGGTTCCCTCGTTAAGACCTTTTCTCCATATGGAAAGATATTAAATAAATATAATCGAAAAATATTAAATTTAATTGGTTTTCATATAGATCTCCTAATTAATAATTAAATTAAGATTTGAGGTTCACCCTTTGGTTGCCCATTTCTTTTTTCATAAATCAGTTATTAATAAAGGTGAAACAAAAAATAAAGTATGTTTATTTTTGATATTGTACATAATATATTAACTTCAGCCATTCAGGTCTTAGGATCCAACACCACTGAACTGGAATAGTAAAATTAAATTCTATCCTTTTAGGTATGTATAAAAAGTGGCGACTATTCGACGACAGGCTTTGTTAAAAAATCAACTGCCTTTCCGGCTGCCAACCGGTTAAGTTTAGAGCGAGCTCTTTTACGGAGACGTCTTAAAGTTCTCGGCGAACATGATCCTGATAATGAGGACTCAGATTCTAGAGAAATGTCCTCAGTCCGGATTTTAAAAAGTTGCAGACCATTTCAAAAACATCACTTAAATTCTGTGCATGGAGATGCCAAAGAGCTGAGCACTCGAAAAGCCCTTAAACTGCTCAAAAATGCCATTGCTCAGGTATACAAATATCTCACTATACATTGTAGAGCAAAAAATTTAAATTAGATTTTTTTTTTGTTTTCCAGAGAAAGAAGCCAAGAGAGGAGCTACCACCAACGCCTCCTCCTTCTTCTTCTGCCTCTGAAACTCCTCAACCTCAATCCTCAGCTTCATCTCTGCCATCTACATCATCTTCTACAGCCAATTCATCACCTTCACTTAACGTTTCCAGCGCATTATCGCCTTCCTTAAGTGTCCCTGGTACATCTTCACCTTCACTTAGCACCACAGGCATATCGTCAACTTCACAAAATCCTCCTAGCGAGCCTTCTCCATTTAGCGCTCCAAGCTCATCATCACCTTCACTTAGTGCTCCCAGCGGATCAACGTCAACAACTACTCCAGGAGGAGTTACGCCAGCTACACCTGTTGACACAAGCGGGGACGATGAAAATTCATCTCGAGGCACCCTTGATGCTTTCATTCCACCTCCTAAAGTAATTATTTTTTTCTAGTCTTAGATTATTTATTAATACATAGATATGAAAAATTTCTTTATTTTTAAATGCTTTTATTTAACTTACTCTTTCAAGGTCACCAACTTTTAGTCTTTGCTTAAGGTGCGCGTCTCGAAAAACCGTTAAAACACGATTGACTCGAGGCGGCAAGAGATGGCGTTAGTGCTCCCCCATTGGAATACACGGAACTTGTTCCATTTCATTCTAGACTTTCCAGCTAATTAATTAAAGGCAAAAAATTAATTATTCTTTAACACAAGGATTACTAATTTAATTATCTACAACTTATAGAGCTCCTTTTTTTAAAATATCTTTTATTTAATGCGATTAATCTAAAAAAAAAAAATTTTTTTTTTCGAAAATCAAAAAAAGGGCTTCTATTATTTGTAGATATTTTAAATAGCTTTAATTTAAAAAAAATTTGAGGTCGATAGCTTCAAAATTGTGGCCGCTGGAAAGTCCCAAAATTAGCATGTGGTACTTTATTTAAAGCCTCACGCTTCCTCCCTTGCTTTTTTTTTTAAATATATCTAATAAAAAAGACTAAAAAGTTTAAAATAAAAATATAATAAAAAAACTTAAAAAAAAAAATAGTTTTATTTAAATTGTACTAAAAAGAGAGAAATAATTTAATTGTTAAAATTGTTGAATATTTATGACTTAAAATAAAAGCATCGAGGTACCAATCAGCTGGAGACGATTCGGTCCATTTATTATTTAAGTCCTTTAATTGGTGTATATATAGCAAAATATATATAGCAAAAAAAAAATATATATAGCAAAATATACACCAATTAAAGGACCGAAACGTCTCCAGCTGATTGGTAAAGCATTCAGAGAATTTTTTTCTTGTCTACCTCTTCCTCCTTACTTCTTTCACTAAAGATATACAGCCACAACTTGCACCTTATTATATTATTCGTTAAAGCAGTGGTTTCCAAACTTTATATTACTTCGCCTCTCTTAAAAAAATTAATCATATAACCCCCCCCCCCCCCCATTTTATAAAATAATACAAATACAAAAAGTTGTATTGCAAATAATTTATTATTAAACTATTATATTATTTATAAGACTAGCAAACATTTAGAAAATTCCTCGCTGTGACTAATATTCGCGCCTCTCCTTTGACTAGAACGTGCCTCCCAATTTGGAAAATGACCTTCAAATTATATATTTTGAAATTATTTGGTGTAAAATCATGGAAAAAAATATCTGCCATGACTCAAATTCTTTCAGGATAAAACGAAAGCGTTTGTCCATTTTATTTTTGAGAATCCTAACATTTTTCTTATTATTTCTTATTATAATTTATATATATATTTTTTTTTCTAGGATTTCGAAGGAAAGAATCATCCTTTTCGACTTAACGGAACCAATCACATTCAGCCTACTGTTCCTATTATTCCGATTGTTACTAGTGGCTTTGCCTCCCTTTTACCATTGCCTCTTGGTCCTGTACAACGAAGGCCCGCCAAGCGCCAGCTTAGTGAAAAGGACATTCGAATTGATAGGAATGGTGAAGTAAAGAGAAGGAGAAGACATCATAGACGTCAATCAGCCCCCTTGCTTCAGCGTGCAGCATCAAAACAGGCTGCAGTTGTAGGATTTGGAGTCCGAAATGACGAATGGACTGGGCCACTGGGGATCACTTCAACGGTAATCTTTTTTCTCAAATATTTACTATTAAATATTTTTCCGAAATATTAAAAAAAAAAAAAATAATTCAAAATTAAATTTTCTTTTCCTATTGTTTCTTCATAATAATATTCAGTATTGTATGGTGGGGACGAATGGATCACACCACTTGTCAATTCATTCAATCTATAGTAGGGTGATTCAAAAAAATCAAAGTTTAATTTTTTCATTAGGCCATAGTTTTATATTTTTCCAATAACTAAAAAAATACACCCTTATTTTTTATTTAAATTCTTTTTACTGGTCGCTAACACTCAATTTATGATGTTAAATTTCAACTTCTGTTTTTAGAGAAAAGATCTGAATTTTTTTTTTTTTTTAGCACACACTTTTTTCTCATTCTCACTCACATGCACACACATATGTACACAGTCTTTTCGGCAACTTAGGCCATTTAAGACTAAACGATACTCGTATTTATAATATATATATATATATATATATATATACAGTAGAGTAAGTTAAAGTTCAGGGGAAACGGTTAGAAATTTGAGTTATAGAGTTTTTTACTTATCGAGAGTTGAAGTTATAGAGAGGTTATTGAAAATATAATTTTTAACGTACCGAAGATTATTGACTTTGGGCACGTGAGTGAAAAAGGAATTTCGTTTGATCTATTTGTTTATTTAGAATAGTGTAGTTAAATATAAATTAAATTAATTGATTTATTTATTTACAAAAAAAATCAGTAATTTTTTTCTGCTTCATGTATTTTTGATTTCCTGCATCAACTATTTTTTAGATGATATGTAAAGAAGAGAAAATCTCGTCGTTGATGTCTGATAATGCTTTAAGTTATAGAGGTCACCAAAATATTATTTTAAGTTATCGAGGCCTATGCTCAAAATATTTGTTTAAGTTACCGAGGTTTTGTTCTTTAAGTAATAGAGGTTTTACGCTGTCAAGGGAAGGGAATTGAAAAAATTTTTAAGTTACGGAGGTTTTGAACTTAGTGAGGTTTAACTTATCGAGGTTCTACTGTATTTGGGGTCGAGGCATTCTTATTGGTATCCAAATGGCTTAAATAAAATCCTCAGATTGCCTGGAATAGACCTGATAATCTATATATACTTATCATTCTGTGAAATAATCTTTTTCAAATTACGTTTTTTTTTTTTTAAATTTCCCAGCCCACTGGCACCTCTCAACGTCTATTGCGCTCCTCCTCATCGGGTACTAATACAGCCTCTACATCAGCTACCCCATTGGTAGCTTCAGAAATTGTGATGAATGGCCGAAGACTTCGCGGATCATCCCGGCGTTTGTCCTCAGCCTCAGCTACTCCTTCAGGAACATCAAAAACCTCGCCAACCGGCGCTGCTTCATCTACCAGTGCCACAAATTCACCTGTCAAGCAAGATATTTCTTTAAATGAACTCAAATCCTCGGTCAATCATTATTTTGGCGCGGCGAATCGGATAGCCGCCGGCGAACGATTTACGGTGCGTGGAAAACGAACTACACCATCAGGAAGGACGCAATATTTAATCGAATGGGACGGTCCAAGCACATCATAGCCATTCCTCTCCAAATATCCAGTAAGCACCTCAATTATTTACATAAATCAGATGCAGTGTTGCTCAACAGGGAATATACCACATTTTTTTTTTTTTTTTTTTTTTTTTCAAGATTAATCTGGCATTTTTATTTAAACGAAAGTATTTTTATTGTCTAATACTAACTGAAATTATTTAACCAATTTCAAAGAACAAGTCTAGACTCTTTTTACTTTCAAATTTATGGTTCACGAACTCTTTTTTATTTAAAAAAATTATTTTAAATTTTAAAGAAATGAGTCAAAATATAAAGATTATACCAATCTTTATTATTTTGATATAAAGATGCAGAGACTTAAAGCTATTTAATTATTTTTTATAAAGCCTCATTCATTGCTCATATGGGTTAAAACTTTGTTTACGCATAAAAAAATAAACTATCACCAGTAAAAAGGGAAAATACGTGTAAACAATGCATTAAGTCATATTCTTACCCATTAAAAAATTAATAAAAAATAACAACAAATGAGGATTTAGATTATTGGGCTAAAGTTTGTGTAAAGAATCTATGGGGAATAAAATTACATATAGTCTATATTAAAGACATGTACAAAGTAAATAGATAGACATTAGGGTGGTAAAAAAATATTAAATAAGAATTTATTATCGGATGCTGTCCTACATACCTTTGAGATGGCAAAATATATAAATTATTTGTTTTATATCTTCCCTGTTGAGAAAACTATAGAATCCATTCCTCTTTATATTCTCCTTAAGTCATTAAAGTCATTACAAGAAAAATTATCTACGGGATCATAAACTACAGTCTTCACTCTAGGACAGGGATCTCATTAATTAAATAATAATTTCCACTGTCCTAAGCCCGGATCTCTGTCCTAGAAATTCGCCGATTTGATCTGTAGCCATTGAAAATGTGACGCAACGATCACTGCCTCCTTGGTTCTGCATAACTTTGTATACTACTATTATCCATTGTGTATTAGCTAGTATAGGACATGGATATTTTTTATCATTTATAATTATTTTAATTTTATTATTATAATATTATATTATCATTATTATTATTATTATTATTAATTTTTTTTCTCTTTAATTGTTTTATGATGGACGTTATTGAATGAGCTTCAAAAGTAGGATTTTGATTTGCACAGCTCCCCACAGGGTATAGCAGTGGATTTATTAGTCAATAAAAAAAAAAATTTTAATTGCGCAATTTTAATAACTAATTTGTTATGTTTCTTCTTATGAACACATGCACACACACACACACACACAAACAAATTTTAATCTAAAAAAAAAAAGGTTAAAAACCTAATATTACTCTCATATTATTTTAAGAAATGGCGGAAATATATTTTGTACTATTAAACATATAAAATGAAATTAATTTTAGGGTGAAAAACGAATTTGAAGCTGCTTTTTTTGCTGGCTTGCAGTGTGGGTGATAAATACAATATTTGTATATATGATCTTATATCGCTGTTGAATGTTGTATGTATGTCTATAAATGAATGAATGTGTCTGCGAATAAATGTGTGTATGAAACGTTTATGCGGAGCGTGTGTATGTGTGTGTATGTGTTCAGATGTGTGTTTGTGTGTGTATATGCGTTGGTCGATCCGGGCTGCGAAGAGACAAGCCAAGCTGAATAATCTGCATGCATAAATATGGTCAATCAGTCCAGTACGAACATTATATAATAAATAATAAATAAATATAACTTATTTTCAAATTATCTATAAGACTGAAAATATATATTTCAGGGTGAATCTTATAATATGGCATTTAAAATATTATATATGTTAGGTAAATAATAATAAAATGCCGCATTTTAACGATTATAATTATGTTTTGGCAATTTAATTTGTAAATAATTTTGGGCTTGGGAATTTTAATCGAATTGGGATTTAGAATTCTCATGATTCCCATTGGATTGGGCAATCATGGAATTTAGCGTGCGGCTTTAAAATAATGCCATATTTACCCTCAAATGTAGGAGCGAATTATTCAAATAAATGTAATTAATTAAAGAAAAAAAAATAATTAAAAAAAAGTAAAAAAATAAATAAATAAATAAACAACACGGCCGTTTGCCAAATAAAAATGCCCTCCCTTACAAGGGCCATTTCAATGGTCGTGACTATCTGATCATTCCAATGCATTTGTCATAAGCCAGACGTATCACTGCCAATTTTTTAAGTAATTAAAAATAAATAAATATCTTTGTACTAGTCTGTATAGCCGCTAAGGAGCTCCGGCCGAACTCCTCTCCATCCCCCCATCCTTTGTTTGTCGTCATGTCCTCATCGTATCCCAAAAACCTTCTTATCCATTTATACTCTGATGTGATCAGGTGTCTCGAGCCAGCCCCCTTCGTGTCCGGCGCCAAACCATTCTTTGTTTTTAATGTAATTCACTCTAAGTGCAGTTATTTTCGATGTACATTTGTAAGTGAAAATTATTTCTTTTCACAACATATTTCACTATTATTTATCAAAAGAAAAAACCTCTTCCACGTTTTTCCACAATTCCTGTTTTTAATAGAAAAAAAAATTATTATTTACTTTCAAAACGGTAATTTTTTGAATAAAATGTAATTGTTAAATTATTGATTGGGCCAATATTCTCAATTAAAATAATTCTTAAAGATTGAATTTAAAAAAAAAAAAATTTCTTTGTTGTATTTTAAGGTTTTAAGGCCCAATTCAATTCAAGCATTATGGAAAAATATTTTTCCATTTATTGTTATACAATATAAATATTTAAAAATAAAGAATCCAATCAAGATAAAATCAATTTCATTCTATTCATTATTACTTTTGATAGAATTCCTACGATTAAATTTGACAAAGACAAGTTTCTTAGATACTTTTTAATAGAGGATTGAGTTTACTCACAATGTTATTTGAAGTGAGCCCCACAATTAAGTCCCTACCAGGGAGCTAGAGCCTTAAGTATATGGTATATAGTGAAATATTTTAAATTTGAAAAGGTAAAATAAAAATATCTGTACCAGATTTTATTTAACCTTTTCGGTATTAAAATTTTTCTCTATATACCCTAAAATATTATATATACTTAAAACTCTAGCTCCCAGGTGGGGACTTAATTGTGGCGCTCACCGTATCGCATGCTAAAAAGATACACTTTAAACGCTTTTAGTTGTTTTCTTTTGAATATTAATAAATTTAATAAAAAAATTCTGCTCTTACATATTTCTTCGATATTGTAAATATATATATTAAGGGGGGGAACCTAAAAAATCGACTACTTTTTTTTAATTTCCAACACTGAAAAATTGGTTCCTAGACACCTTTAAAAAATCCTCTCCAAAGATGAGCTCTTAATTTTAATAGGAAGGTTCTCCTCATCTCAATTTTCCATTTATTCTTCAGTTCCATGACAAAATTCCTATCTCGCCATTATTTGATCGTAGAGAAAATTTCTATTCCCATTTTTTGTAGAAATTTGAACGCTCTACAAAAAAAGGTATTTTACAATTTTCATAACTTACCGTTTAGAAGATATCGGAGGTCAAAGTTTTCAAAAAATTTAACAAAAATTTCTTTTTTACTTCTAAAGTTTACAACTTGTAGATAAATGAATATTATAAAATGCGCAACATATATTTTTGTAGGAAATCAAACACTCTACAAAAAAAGTCTCCTGTGGTTAATCAATTACTCTAACCATTTAGAAGATATTCGTATTTGCATACCAATGAGTACTGGCCTTCTGTGCCATTTCAATAAAAAAATGGCTTCCGTTCCCGAAAAAGACCTTAAATAAATTAAAAAAAAAAAAATTTATTAAAAAACTATTAAAATTAGTAAATGCAAATATCTTCTAAATTGTTAGAGTAATCAATCGATTAACCACAGGAGACCTTTTTTGACGAAAAATATGAATAGAAATTTTCTGTACGATCAAGTAGTAATGGCGAGATATGGATTTTGCCATATGGGACTGAAGAAAAAATGGAAAACTGAGAGGAGGACCTTCCTATTAAAATTAAGAGCTCATCTTTGGAGAGTATTTTTTAAAGGTATCTAGGAACCAATTTTTCAGTGTCGTAAGTTAAGAAAAAAATAGTCGATTTTTTTGGCCCACCCTAATATATACATTTTTGGCTCATATTAAATTAATATTTTTATTTATTTTGTCCGTTTAACAAATCAATCTTAAATAGGCTATTTCATAGAGGTCGCTTAAAATATTATTTTATAACGAAACAAAATAATATTAATTTAAAAAATTTTATTTTTCTAAATACCAAAAATGAAATAATAAATATAAATTAATAACAGCCTAGGTCTAAACATAAAGTATACGGCACATATAATAATTTAAAAAAATAACTAAAATATATGAGTTCAAAACGAGTGAATATTTTCAATTAATATTTATTTTTCAAATTATTTTTTTTCTTTGATTTTTTGGAATGCTGTGGTCGTCTCTTTCTTTCCTCGATAACTTCTTTATAATGCTTTTTATTAAGTTTTCGAAACTCAGCATCTGCCATTAATTCATCAACAAGTGTGCGTTTTCTTTGCTTCTTAGGAATTCTACTACTATAGAAATCTGCTGGAGAATCCACCACTGTACCAATCTGAAAATAAGATATATTTAATTGTAATAGGCATTAATAAATAAATAAATAGATTTAAAATATTAATCAAACCTGGAAAAATTTTGGTTTCTCTTTTTGATCGCTTCTTTTATAAAAGTGTTTACGGTCTAGGACTGATCGCATTTTAATGATTTCCAAATCTCTTTTCACTTCTTCAGTCATTTCTGGTGCCATTAGATTATGCCATCCTTTTCCGATACATTTTTCTCTAAGTAGTTTATTTTGGCGTTTCCTTTGGTGCTTTGAAACTTGTGTAGAAGGAAGTTCACGTAATTTTTCTATTCCTGGTTTAATAATCATTTGTTTTCTTAATTCTTCAATTATATTTAATTTATCGGCCAAATTGTGGTCCCTATTCTTAATTGTATCAGGATTAGAAAATTCTACATAAACATCATCAAAATCAATTTGTTTATCCTTTTTATTTTTTATTTTTTCATTAGGTAAATCCATTTTCAATTTCATCATAAACTCATTTTTTAATTCACCTAAAACAAAACAAAAAATAAGATCTACTACAATTTAAAAACATTGAAAGAAAATAATAAAATAGAAAAGCAGGATCATACAGTATATATTGGTAATCTAGCTCCAAATGAAAAATCAAGATGATATTAAACTATGGAATGGCCTTATTTTGTGAGTAGGTTTTTTTTTTTTGCAATATTGAGATTTTAGCTAATGATATATATATATATATATATATATATAGAAGGGTCTTATCTTTTGAAAACTAACTTTGGCTTAGACTTCTAAATAAAAGTAAAAGAATATTAAAACAAGTATTTTATTTGAAAGAGATTTACCATCGTCATTTTCATCCTCATCAGAATCAGAAAAATTATATTCTTCATTATTGATAATTAATTTGTTTTCTTCATCATTTTCTTTTTTAATCTCGATATCATGATGTTCTCCAGTTTTATCAAGTATTATTCCAAGTTCTTCCATAATTGAACCATTAACTTCTTCATCTGTTAAAAAAGGAATTTAAAATATCATGAAATAAAAGGTGATTATTTACAAGTATAGCCAATTATTAAGTCTATGTTGATATAAATAAATGCCTGGGTAATGTGTATCCTAATTTATATATATATATATATAGTAGTACCTAGGGATGAAACGATACGAGTAAATACAAGTACTTACTCGATACTTTTCTTTCGATACCAAGTACTTTTGTAATCGATACTTTGGAATCGAGTACCAAGTAAGTATCGGTCGAAAATACTCGTATCGATACTCGGTCCTTACGCGATGAATAGTTAGGCCGGAAGAACATTTACGTACATTTGTGCTTATTTACAATAGAAATAAGTGGAATGGTTTGTACCGCTGTATTTTAATTTTTATTATAGGAGTTTTTAACAGGGAAACTCCTCGAAAAATTATTATTTTTGGGTAGTACATCTAAAACTGAAATTTTTTCTTAGTCATCGTTGTTTTTTTTTTAAGAACTTGATGTTTAATGCCTGAGGAGATTTAATCAAGATTCGCAGGGACTTTGCAGCCAGGAGATTAAATGAAAAATCTTTTATTTAATAGAATTTGTTGGTTGAATAACTGTAGGTATTCAATATGTAAGAGAGACCAGGGAGCATTCCTGGTGAATAGCAGCCAGGGTAAATAAAAAACTTTATTCTTTGTTGCCGACGTTTCGGGCGCTAGTCGCACCCATTCTCAGGGCAAGCAAATTGTCAAAATATAGCACCAGTTGTGCGGCACCGGAAATTAATCTCATGTAGATACATGTATTTATTATGTCTTTGCTTTTTACAAAAAACATTTTAAGTATTGTACATACATTTTTGTAAAAAAAACATTTTAAGTATTGTACATACCTTCGATGCAAAGACATAATAAATACATGTATCTACATGAGATTAATTTCCGGTGCCGCACAACTGGTACTATATTTTGACAATTTGCTTGCCCTGAGGATGGGTGCGACTAGCGCCCGAAACGTCGGCAACAAAGAATAAAGTTTTTTATTTACCCTGGCTGCTATTCACCAGGAATGCTCCCTGGTCTCTCTTACATATCTTTTATTTAATTTCTATTCGCCGACGTTTCGGTCTCCAATCACGACCTTCATCAGGGCGAATATTGTCAATTACAACACGATCATAGGTATTTTAATATTCATTGCAATTAAAAATATACAATTTCTTTTTACTTTGATATCTGCAAAAATATTATCATATACTTGCTACTCGGAGGTCTTCAATGATGAAGGTCGTGATTGATGACCGAAACGAAACGTCAGCAAATAGAAATTGAATAAAATATTTTTTATTTAATCTCCTGGCTGCAAAGTTTCTGCGAATCTTGATAATATCAGAACTTACTGCTGTTTTTGCTTATCTATAATTACACGAAAAAATTGACCGATACGAGTAAGTATCGATACTTTTCAATCGATACCGAGTAGGTACTCGATACTTTGCGATCGATACCAGTATCGAGTAAAAGTATCGATACCTAAGTGGTATCGTTTCATCCCTACTAGTACCAGTACATTTATTATTTATTATATCCATTTGAAGCAAAATGTCGAAAATTCTTGTGAAACAGCAATTGTGCTATTGATTGTTAATAGATTTTATTTGATATTTGAAATTTAAATGTGGGCTATTTAGAACTCTAGGCAGATCATATGTGAGGAGAGAGTTTCTTTGAATAAGAGATATGATTTTTTTGTTTTGAATTTTGGGCTTGTTGGGTCTTAAACTGATCAAGGAGCACCAGAAATTTCTGGTCTAATCGTTGCATATCTAATAACACTTCAAATTTTTAATATCAATCGTTTAACATTAATTACCTTCAGAGACATTATCTTGATTTTTCGATGTGCTTGAAGTATTCATTTTAAATTTAAAAAAAAAAAAAAAAAAAAAACTGTAGAACTCTTAAATTATAGTAATTGACGAGATTATTTAAATATTTAATCCATAAAAAAGTCACAAACTAGAAAATTAAAAAATGTATTTATGAGAAGCAGAGCATGCCGACACGTGTTAAGTTTTGAACAGTTTTTATAGTTTTCGATTGGCTCAACTCGTTTTGAATAAAATGTCAAAATTAATGTTGATTTAATTAGTATCATTAATATTTAAATAAATGATCCTGGAAATTAAATTAAATAGTTTTAAAAGAGAATATATTTTTAAAAATTAAAATATAAGCAAAATATTTTAAAATTAAAAAAGAGCTCATTTCAAAATAAATAATTTTTTTAGGATAAAATTTTTAGCTTAATTTCTAATATTGATTCAATAATAAGAAATTTAATTATTTTTCTAAAATAATGTAATATATTATTTAATAAAGTTTATTTTATTTATTTTGATGTGATTTAGGGATTTTAGTTTGAATGAATATCAATAATTGATTTTATGTTGGCTAACTTCACACTTCTTCGAACAGTTTGCTGATTCACTTCAAAAATTTGATATTCATTTTCAAGAAAGAAAAAATGTCTTTGTTTAATAATCCAGAGCCTTTTTGGAAAAATGGTCCAGCACCAGGAGAATTTTATGATTTTCCCAATACAAAATCCATTCCATCGGTGAATTTATCCCAACGTTCACAGTATGTAAATTTATATTTTAATCAAGAGATTTTTGATAAATCCATTAATTATTTTATGTAGTATTTATTCACAGTACAATTAAATTTCCAAATTATTTTATTTCTACTATTTCTAAGTGAACTAAAAAATTTACATTACAAACATCTAATTTTGACTTTTGATTGCCTTTTGGTCAGGGTGACTGACGTTGAATTTTTCTTCATTTCAATATACTAAACAGTAAATAATAATTTTCATTTTCAAAAATATTAAAGTTTATTTTCAAATATTATATATATATTCGGGGAGGCTTTCCTTAATAGGTGAATGTGAACATAAAATTTCTAGGGTTGAAAGGCGTTGTTGAGAGAGTAAATCTCTTGTGAATCCTTTGTTATATTAAAAACATATATAATTTTTCTCCCTACTAAATGATGCCATATTTATTTAAACAATACATTTTGCAAATCATATGCTTTTAATTTTAAATTTTCAACTTGGCTTTTCAAGTTTTAAATGTTGACATCGTCAATTTCTAAAACATCAGTGTCAGGATATGACAAATTTGTACTCAAAAATTATGATTTTAATATTTCAGAACACCTATCACCACTGCAACTTCTGTGGTTGCAGTAAAATATAAAGATGGAGTGATGATTGCTGCTGATACTTTGGGCTCCTATGGGTCATTGGCAAGATTTCGTCAATGTCCAAGAGTGATGAAAGTAAATGAAAATATTATCTGCGGCGTTGGAGGCGATTATGCTGATTTTCAATATTTACAAGATGTTATTAATCAGAAAATGTAAGTTTTTTTTAACCCACTTTTTTTTGGCCTTTCAATTAAAAAAAACTCACTGTTATTTGGGTTTGATCGGGTTTTTTTACTTTTCTCACTTATATGAAATATATATCACATTATCATTATGATATATAAAGTTCTAGCCACTGACTTCCTATCCCTGTGTGTATGTGCCTTCTTTCTCGCTGATTGGCGTATTTTTTCAGTTTTTTCCGATTTTCTCAAAATTGCTCCAAAGATTTTGGTTAAAATTCATAAAAATAACTATTTTTTAGATGCTCTTTAAAATGTATATTCTCAATTTGCTTATAAATTAGATTCTAATTGTTGGATAATCTAAATTTTAAATTACTATTGATATTTGTAAGTTATATTAGTTGCCGGGCCCCCAGCTACTATACGCCCTTTCTAAATTTTTAATAGGTAAGAGCATGAAACTCTCAACCAGGAGTTTTAAGAGAAACCCAATGTTTAATTCATATTGAGTCATTTCGGGTTACGCTTTACTAAACATCATCAGTCCTTCGTGAATTTATATTTATTAAAAAAAAACAATTTATGTTAATGTTTACTTATCAAAATAAACGCACCTTATGAAGGCTCCAGGAATGGATAAAGACTCAGACAACGAATTTTGACTTGTTCGGCCATCTTGAAAAGAGATACAAACAAAAATTATTTTCCAAAAACAAACATTCCGAAGGGCTGATGATGAAACGTCCCGAGTAGAATAAAGTATTGAGTCTATCTTAAAACTCCTCGCTGAAACGCCTATATTCTTATTAATTCGTCTAGATCACTGGTCTGCAACCTTATAGATGGTGCGTACCAAATCATATTAATACAAAGACAATAGATAGACAGTCAGTATATTAACCTTGATTTAATATATATTTAGATTGTGAAGTTATTGGCAGGAAGAGCGTTTAAGTTTTAGTATTATGATAATTTTCCAATTGAAACTATGGATGATTCTTCGTTTATAGTTTCTTTTCTATGGATGAGAGAGGCATAATTCCTTAACTCTAGACGGATGATCAACAATAAAATATGAAAAATCACTTTTATTTATTATTATTGTTAAAAAAAAATTGTTTTTTTTTTAGTATCGATGAGCAATGTCTCGACGATGGCTTTTCCTTAAAACCCAAATCTTTATATTGCTGGTTGACTAGAATATTATACAATAGAAGATCCAAATTTGATCCATTTTGGAATAATTTTGTTATTGGAGGCGTTCAAGATAATGAAGTGTAAGCATTTTATTTTTATTTTTTCCTCTTTTACTATCATCAAATACCTATTGCATATATAAAAATTTTCTTTTTAGATTTTTGGGGACTGTAGATAAGTTGGGGACAGCTTATGAAGACGATCAAGTAGCGACTGGATATGGAGCTTATATTGCCCTTCCTATTTTGAGAGATGCTTGTGAGAAAAATAAAAACATGAGTAAAGCTGAAGCTAAAGATTTGCTTATCAAATGTATGCAAGTTTTATTTTATCGAGATGCTCGTTCGTATCCGAAGGTAAATTATATATTGCAATATATATATATTTTAATGTTATTAACAGTTTATATGACCGTGATCCGTGGCTCAGTGGGGATTTTTTTTTTTTTTTTTAAACACACTTTTCTCATTCACACAGTCTTTTCGGCGCCTTAGGCCATTTAAAACTTTTAACGATACTCATATTTATAATATATATATATTTAGGGTCCAGGCATTCTTATTTATTTGGTATCCAAATGGCTTAAATAAAATCATCGGACTGCCTGGGGTCTGAACCAGCTAGAAGGTTAGCACCCCCTACACCAAGCCCGAGGGCCCCCCCCCAAAAAAAAAAAAAAAAAAAAAGAGGCACAACTTGACATTAATATGGAGAAAGGCAAAGCGGAACGAAATTTAAAACTTAAGACAGAAAGATGAGGAGGAAAAATTGAATTAAGAATACTGAACAGTAGACTTTTTTGATTAGTTAACAATCTGAATATCTGCATATATGAGCTGAATTATCTGCATATATGAATGTATA
Source organism: Euborellia annulipes (assembly GCA_023213315.1). NCBI lineage: Eukaryota > Metazoa > Arthropoda > Insecta > Dermaptera > Anisolabididae > Euborellia > Euborellia annulipes. The sequence goes on along the minus strand of JAKCPI010029215.1, from coordinate 15,015 downwards.
TATGGCGCTTATTTAAAAGAAAATGAAAATGTTTTTTAGAAATTTTCTAGGTTTGAACCACGAAATTTTCCTTTAATATTTTTTTAAATTAAAACCGGCCAGGCCGGTTAAGAGGGGTACTGTATAAAGTTTAAAAGCAATTCCAACTTATTCAGTAGATGTTTTATTTGTAATTATCAAATTGAAGATATTTTTTTTCCAAATTTCTTAGTAAAGATGGTAATATATTTTGATTTATTTTTTATAAATTAAACCTCAAATTTTTTACAATAATTTTTGTTTATTTTCATAATCATAATTATATCTTTTAGTTTGATATTGCTGCTATTGACAAGAACGGTGTTCAGATTGAATCCAATCTTTCTGTTCCTCAAGATTGGGAGATTGCAAAGATAAGCAGGTATGTTTGATTTTTGAATTTTTTTTTTTTTATTAGTTTTATTTACTTTTTTAATGAATTAATAAATTAATTTGATTTTTTTCAGCAATTAACTACTTTCATGCTAAATTTCATATTTAATGTTTTTCAAAATAAAAAAAATATTAATTTAACAAATGTTTTATTTTCATTACAAACCAGTGAACTGATAGGTACATTCATTCATTCCTTAATATATTGTCAGAACCCAAGAAGTGCAATTATTTTCCCAATTAAAAATAAAGCCTCACCTAACTAAAATACACTTAAAAGCATTTTTAAAATACGCTTTTGTTATTAATAATTTTTTACTTTTACATTTTTCCCAAAAAAAAAAATTGTGCATATTGAGATCCTAGTAAGTGAATTCAAAAAGAAAAATAAGTATAGTATATACGTTTGGTAACACTAAATAGTAAATAAATAACTATTTATATATCACATTTGAAGGAGTAATATGAGTAATTAATGCAATTTGCATTTAAAATAATTATTAAGCAAGAATCCAGAACATTTTAGAAAAAGAGGTCAAGGAAAAAGATTAAATTACTTTTTAAATAAATCACTTAAAATAAGTTTTAAATTTTATTTTTTTAAAAAGTAAAAAATAAAGATGTTTTTCTCTGGATCCATGCAGGATGAAAGAGCAGTGTGGTATTTCAAAATGTTTTAATCATTAGTGATGTATTTTATAATTATTTACAGATATTTAAATATTCAAAATTATTAAAGAAAAAAATGTATTCTTAAAAAATATATATATTTTTAGATGGCTCAAAATGGAAGGTCTGCTTATTAATAGGGTGACCATTAGAGCTGCGCAAAATAATCGATTATTCACCGATTATTTTCTCAAAAAATAATTAAAAAAAAAAATCGATTATTTATCGGGGAAATACGTTTGAAAAGATCGGATGAGACACGCATCTAAAAAAAAGGCCAAAAGATTTCCACAGGAGGGAAAAAAAATTTTTGCTAGGAAAAAAAAATGTATAAAGGATAATTTTTTTTCATAATCGATTATTTTTTCGTCTGTACGGGCCCAATAATCGATTAATCGGAATAATCGATTATTTTTCCCATAATCGAACACCCCTAGTGACCATATGTCCCGTTTTGAACGGGACAGTACCGTCGTTTTAATAAAAATGTCAATTTTGCCTGTTTTTAACAAACTATAGTTTTTGTAGAAAATTTAAAGAACCGTGACTTATTTATTTCTCGTAAGACTTTATGCTAAGAAATAAGTAAAACACGAAATTTTATCATCTTACTTTTTATGAATACATAATATTTGAAGAGTTGAGAAATAGAAGGGGCCTATGATCCATTTTTGGTATGCCATTATAACCTTTATGTATAAAGATGTAAATGGCGTACAGTGAGGGTCAATATTAAGTCCCATCCATGCCTTTTCTACTTGTGATTATTTCATTGTTTTTATAAAAGAAAATGAAAATCTTTATTGGAAATTTTATAGGTTTGAACCATGAGAGTTTCCATTAAAAAATATATAATATTTTTTTAAAAGCAATGAAATAATCACAAGTAGAAAACGCATGGGTGGGACTTAATATTGCCCCTCACTGTACATAAAATGTTCCATAGATCTCTTCAAATTCTCAACTCATCATTTTATAACACCGCCCGTTTTTGACATTACAATATTTTTGTCCCAAGAAAATATGGTCAGTCTAGGCTACTTATTAGCAACCATTAGTATCGCAAATTTTAAACTATACATATCTGATCTACTCTTTTATATTATTAAACTAAAGTTGAAATTATTCAGCGAAAAATGAATGAAAACAATTATAAAATTATATTTTTAAAAGGAAAGATTTATATGTTAAATAAAAATGTATGGAATGCTTCTTTTGTCAGAAGCAAATGATTTAAACATGAAAATAGCACACTGCTCGTAAAATAAATGCAACATTCATTTTTAATCTAATCTGTTATGAGAAAATAATCTCAGATGGCAAGGTGCAGATTATTAATGGAAAGATTTTATTTATTTAAATAACGAAAGAAAAGAGAGTGAAAAAAGACCTACAGAAGAAAAAAAAAGAAATTTTTGAAAATGTAATGGCTATTTTCTTTAAATTTGCAATGGAAGCTTTAATATTTTCTTTTTGATTTAAAGTGTGAAAAGGATTTAAATTTGTATTTAACCTATTACCCTGTATAATTTCGTTGAAATACGTATTTATTTTTATTTTTTCATGTGCAAACATCCCAAGTGTGAAAGAAAAAGCCATTACTTATTCAAAAGTTTTAAGATAACAATGGAAGACCTAACTTAAAATATTTGTATCAATAAAACAAAGTAAACAATTTACAAGAATGGAAAACATCGACGGAAAGTCACAGTTTTATAAATTGTCTCCCGGAAATGTCACACAAGTCTTTTATTTGTTTTTAAACTAAATAATATAAAAAAAATTCTTAAAACTTCTTTTATAAAATAATTATCACATTTGTATTACTATCTTTTGTCTTATTTCATTCTTAGAATGAAAAAATATAAATTGCTAGAAATCTTGAAATGAGTAAAATAAAATCATTTAATATCTGCGAATCTAAAACTTCCTCATATGTTTTTTAAAGCTAATTTTTCTCTGAGATATTTCAGATCACTTGTGGTCCTCAGTGGTTCTCCTCTGGTTCATTCATCATCCAAATCAAGCTAACAAGCTCTACGAAACATTAGATCCCATGGAACACGGCACAGTATTTTTTTCATTAAATAAATTCGATTTATTCATTTGAAAAGGATATTAATATTCAATATAATTTATTTTTGTAGTAAAAAATAGTATGAATTCATGGTTATCTTAATTGTGAGTACTTTTGCTATTGAGTTAAAAGTATAGACTCTGAGATTGACACTTTGTAGAGTCTGCAGTGAAGCAAAATATCTCGATCATTTCAGAAGGTACGGCTTAAAATTCAGAAGATACCACTGTTTGACAATTACTGACTTAGATCATAGCTTGATCATATAATAATTTAAATGTTTCAAATGAAGATTAATATTAACTATTTAAAGCACAGAGGAAGTTTATGGTAAATATGTTATGTTTATAAATATGACATCTATGGCAATAGTATTGAGCCTAAAGCCCAGGAGTTGGGCAGCCCAAATGGCACACGCTCACTAAACTTTTTTTTCTGATTAAAAACATTTAGATTATTACTTTCTCTTATTTTTATTTTGATATATCTTGATATTTATATTAAAAAGATAAATTTTTATGGTTATTCCTTTGTTAAAAAAGGTCGTTCGGCCTATTGTCTGCTTTAAAAAAGGTATTTCTCACACAGACAGGCTGCCTAATTGCCGGGCTTTAGTCTCAATACTAAACTTATAAACATTATCCGAAGAAAGGCAAATTACAAAAAATAGGCATATATCTTTCATATTTAACTTCTTTCTTAGAAACAAATCATATTCTGTTACATATATAGATCGTCGAGGGTTCTACGTAGTCATTGTTTTCTCGACATCGACTGTCAAATGAAGGGCATTTCAGGTAACTTTAGCTTTAGCCCAAGAGACAAAGTTACAATAGAGGCGCCTATAAAATGAATGTTTAAAGGAATTTAATCAATTGTATGATTAATTAAAGAGGTAGAAGTCTATGAATTATATATTTATAAAACGCTTTTTCTATTCCAGTCGTTTTCCGAAAGAATTGTAATGAATTTAATTAAAATATTGTTGTGAGGCCAAAAGGGGAGAGCGAGAGAGAGATACAAAATTTGATATTTGAAAACCAAAACTCTATTTTTAATTAGATTGGGAAGGCAAAATTTGATATTTGGCTAGAACAAGAAACGCATGCAAAGATTCCCACAGAAAAGTGTAAATTTAGCGTCTGCACGGGGCAAAGATTGCAATAGAAAAGTGCATATTTAGCGTCTGGAATCTTTACATGTGTATATCTGTTCCCACGGGACTGGGGGATTACTGTAAATCATTTAAATCCCAACAACTCCATGAGAGTAGGCAACCCACAACAATATAATTAAAAATTTTTTTTAACAGAAAAGGACGGGAAATTTGTGTCCTTTTTATTTTATTTTTATATTTCAAATATCAATAAAATATATTTCAAAAATAAAATTAACTCCAAACATTATTCTGTTGCTTTCAATTAATCAGTATGGGTAGTATATTTCGATTTCATAAAAAATGTATTCTTTTGTTGAGTGGTGGGGATAGGAGGGAGGGGAGCGAGTTTGGAGGGGAGCGAGTTGGGAGGGGAGGCAGCTTTAGCTGGTTCCCTCTTCTCCCTCCATTGTTGGATCGCTTCCGTTGCTCTTTCATAAAATAATCCAGGCGATTTATATATTTTTTAAAATAAGAGGTAGCCACATAATTCTATTTTATATAATTAATATATACTTAATTTAAGATAGTAATTGTATTAAATTGAATTAACTGGCTTCTTATTTTAAAAAATGCAACCACTCTTAACCTCTCCAGTTTTGTGATTTTTTAACTTGTGTTAGTGAATTATGAAGATTCGTCATCACTATTCATTAATTACAGCATATTATTGAGGTAAATATGATATAAATTAATAATTATAATTTTAAATTAATGTTACAAAAAAAAATTTTTCACTTGTGAGAGAATGAAGAGAAATTGGGGGGAGGTAGCAATGGCGGCCTCACTCTGTTTGAAAGCCTCCATTGTCGGATGATGCCGATTGTTCTTTCACTAAAGAAATCGTCAAGTGTACTTTTTTAAAATAAGGAGTAGCCACAATTCAATATAAATCTATAATTAATTTAGAATATTAATTGTATTAAAATGATTAAACTGGTTCTATCTTCTTATTTTAAAAAATACTGTATACTTCTAACCTGCCCAGTATTTTTTTGTTAGTGATTATAAAGCCTTGTCAACACTATTCATTAATTACACCATATAATTTAGGTAAATATGATATAAATTAATATTGATAATTGTAATAATAGGCCTATATATTATTAATGTCTCTATAAACAGGCTTCCGCGGTTCCTGGAATTAGGATTTCCGTTATTAATTTATTTCATTAGAACCCTTAAATGATAAAACAACAGCCACAACTTTCGAAAATTCTTTTAATCTTTTTCGGGATCTAGATGCTCGTGGCTATTTATTTCAAATGAAAAATCATCAATTAGGACCTGTTTTTGCTCATTATTTTAACTCTTTTAGGCATAGAATGTTGAAGGAAGAGGATGTCAGCCAAAAAGGAGCTCTATCGAATAAAAATCTCCAATCAGAAAACGTTTCGGGTTTAATTAGATAAAACCATCATCAGTTCTTTAGAGATTATTGGAATCTCAAGATGCACACCATTGAGATGCAGATAGAGTTGTTATATATAAACATATACAAAATTATATAAAAAATACAAAATTTGCCGTGTTGACTAATGAGCATCACACAACTAATATGCAAATTTTGTATTTTTTATATAATTTTGTATATGTTTATATATAACAACTCTATCTGCATCTCAATGGTGTGCATCTTGAGATTGCCAATAATCTCTAAAGAACTGATGATGGTTTTATCTAATTAAACCCGAAACGTTTTCTGATTGGAGATTTTTATTCGATAGAGGCTCCTTTTTTGGCTGACATCCTCTCTTCCTTCAACATTCTAATTGCTGAACAGCCACTTCTATTATCAACATCTTTTAGGCATAGACGATTTTATTAAGAGTGACTCTTATATTTTTTTGAGTAAAATATACATTTATTTTTCTCTATCTTAATTTCTTTAGCTTTTATTTATTTTTTTACTCGGTCAAATTTGACTTAATTTTCATGATACTTTTGGAAAAAAATTAATAAATTTATTTATTTTTAATTTTGTTTGCCTTTTTCGGCATCTGAAACCATTTAGACCCCGTCCCTATTTATTTCAATTAACTGATATCAAACTCAATTATTTATTTCAATTGATTTGATTTTTCGCCTGGAACGGGATGCGAACCATTAACCTTTGACACCAGAAGCCAAAAAAAAATTATTAAATGGCTTAGCAAAATTATACAGTATTATTTATTGATTATCATTAAAAACTTTTTTGGCCCCACCTTTTTCATTAAAAACAGTTAATTATGATTTGTTTTAAGAAAAGCAAAATATAAAAGAATATACATCTATAGTGAATCAACTAGAAATTAAAATGACCTCATTTAGTTAATATCTTTGAACGTTCTGTTAAACAGACAAGCTTATAGCTACAATAATTATGAGATTAAATAATGACAAGAATGCAACACCTAAACCAGCATTTTTATGCATCCAACTACAGATAGCAATTAATATAAATATATTGATATATCGTCATAAATAATTAAAATCGAGATGCATTTTTCTGCATATCATTTAAGAAAATAGATTAAAAATTAAAGTAGCTATAAGTTTTATTTTTGAGCTTCTTTTTTAATTATTAATCTCATTAAAAAAATGTTATCTTTTATCCGGGAGGCAAGTTATTAAAATGAATTTTTTTTTTTTCAAGGGAAACAATTCTTTCCACTAGAAATGTCTTTAGAAATTATAAATATATTTACATTAGAAAAGGAACTTGAAGGGATGCCTCTGGGTCCGCGATAAGCAGATGTAAAATTAAGTTCTAGGCGGAGGCAATCCTATTGCTTAACGCTGTGGGGTTAACTCCACTTGGGATTATAGCCTTTCCAATTGGCGTTTGGTGCTAGAAATACTCGGCGGCCTTTATACATAAAACTTACTACTCCTCGATAGCCCGTCCGCGGAACTCCACTCTGAAATTAAATATACATATTCAAAATTAAATGAAAAATAATTATGGGGCGAGTCTCGAAAAACAGTTATTAGCCGATTGAGAAGCTGGTTACTCTAGAGCGGCAAGAGATGGCGTTAGTTCAGCAAATTAATTAAAGGCAAAAAATTAATTATTTTTTAACATAATGATTACTAATTTAATTATCTAAAAGATATAGTCCGAATTTTTTAAATTCTTTTATTTAATGGGTTAATCTAAAAAAAAAAAAAAATTTTGAAAATCAAAAAAAGGATGACTATAGTTACTAAGTTGTAGATATTTTAAATAGCTTTAATTTAAACGAATATTAAGGTCGATAACTTCAAAACTGTGGCCGCTGTAACCTTTCAAAATCAGCATCTCGAGACGCACACCTTAAAAGGATATTTAGACTCTGCTCTCTAGATTCTTAAGTTTTTATGCTTTAAATCAAGATAAAATTGGGAGAACTATATTTAATTTTTAGAACTTTTCTCTTTAATATAAAAAGTAGATCAGTAGAAGTATCTTACCCTAAAATCTTCCATAAGGCCAAGAAGTCGGGCTGTTCTTTTATAAGCATCGATTGTATGATACTGGATTCGAACAGGTCCCTCAACAGTCAAAGTTCCAGTACGAAGCTCTTGATAGGACACTACTGGACTCTCATACACTTGTTTTACAAATTGGACGTCATAATTATCCTAATAATAAAAATATTTTTTAATTATTTTAATTTTAATTTAAAATATAAAATATAAACAAACCTTTAATAAATAAGTTAAATTTTTTTGAGTAAAAGGCACAAATATTGTATTTAGTTTTATATATTTTAAATGTTTATCATAAAAAAATCCACTAAAATAAGAAGGGAGAAATTAAATTTTTTTTACTATAAAATAGACACAAAAAAAAATATAATAAAAAAAAAAACATACTTGCTGACTCCAACTTTTCCAAAAGTTTTTGTCCTAGATAATTCAGGACGAATACATGCACGATTCTTCCTTTGTTCAGGCTGCCTGATCCAATCATCCCAATATCTATAAAAAATTATTTAAATAGGCCTACATTAAAAACAGAGTTTTTATTACTATGAAATCTCATTGAAGACACAATTTTTCGGGTTAATATGTGTTTGTTATTGAGATTTACTGCATGTTTAAATTCTCCTTTTGTAACCATTTTAAAAAGTTTCTGGGTCACATTCTATCCGAGATCTAGGAAGAGGTTGTATGGGGTTGTATATGTATCCTTTTCTACATGTTTTGATTTCTGTTTGTACAGATTCGGGACCAAGACATCTGCTACTCTTTTTTCACCTCAGTGATTGACAAGACGTCCAAATTCATTTGTCCTCCTCGCGCTAGTCGGCCCTAATTAAGATTCCTTTTTTGGTGAGTTTATTACTTTCTTTAAACTATATATACTGGTGTATATTATTTATTTATTTAAATTTATATAAATTCAAACTACAAACTTGCGCACTAAATTCGACGATAATTCCATTTATTCTAATTGCTATCTTAAAATATTTTCACCTGAGAATATGGTAAATTTATTTTAGCTTTTTATCTAATAGCCTATACTTGATAAATATTTTCAAAGATTTATGGAATTTTCTTCAACTTCCAAAATTAATGGTGATGGAGTCAAGAAAAAAAACAAGACGATTGCACCAAATATTCCTTCATTCAAATTCTTGCTCTCACGGCTGACGTTTCGGCCCGAGGTCTGGGCCATCTTCAGAGCCGGCTTTGAAGAATAGCTGCAATCGTCTTGTTTTTTTTCCTGACTCCATCACTATTAAGTCTACAGCCACAGATATTCATCAATTATTCCATAATAATTTAATTAATATAATTACATAACAACAGGGAAACAGGTTTAAAAAAGTTATGAAAAAATGAATATAACTTACGATGCAGGCCATTTTGGAGCAAGTTCAGCCCAAAGGTCTTGAGTTAGCATCCATCCTAGACCAGGGAAAAAATCAGTTCTATAGAGTAAATCAGGGGCTTTTTCATCTACTAAATTTTCTTTTCCATTATCATTCCAAGCGGATATACACCAGAGGGTTGGATCCTTTTTCAACAAAGAAAATGTTCCCAAAAAATACTCAAAGAAATCGGCAGAAATATCAAGATCATCTAAAAAAAAAATTAAGAATTAGGATGAGAAATGCGAAAAGTAAATTTTTAAGGTCAAACAAAAAATGCTATTAAAAGTTAATTTTAAATTAATAAAACCTTTGAAACAAATAACCTAGTGTTTAATTTGTAAATTTAATTTCAATTTACAAAATGTTTCAACGAGAACCAACGGTCGAAAGTTTAAATCTTATTTTTTATTTACACTATATCAAATTGTTAAACAAAATTAACTTCATAATGAAAAAAATTATTACTCACCCTCTACAATGATAACTTGTTTAAAATTGAAAGTAACTAGAGTCTGATTGAGTGCCCAGCCATAATGTCTAGCAATTTTATAATATCCTTTAAATTTCTTCTCTTTTGGAGGTGTTAAAATATCACCTTGATCTGGTTGTCGGATTGCAATAATTTCATCTTTATAATGAGCGATCACCTGCGATGTGGGTGCATGTTGACAATCTTGACTAACTATAATAGGAAATTGTTCGCGCGATGGGCGAAACATAATTAATTGATTCAGACATTTTTCGACGGTAACTCGATTACATGCAAATACAAGCACAGGAATAACAGGTCCACCATCTGAAAGTTGGCGTTCTGCTATTTCGCGAACTTTAATTATCTGAAACAAATAAATGTATAAAAATTAAAGAAATATTTCTATAATGATACTAAAAAAAATTGGGCCTTTCAATAATATTTTGGAAATTTTGGAAAGTGGAAATATCAACCTCCTAGCTCTTTGTGTTTTTGAGATATTTTTTTTTTCCCATAGACAAACCATTTTGCAGCACCCACTTTTTTGGACTTAGGTAGCCTCAAAACATGTATTTCCATTAAAAAATCGACATCGAATTTTTGCCATGAATAGAATACTTTCTATATATGGGCGTTTCTCTACTAATTGAAAAATCGCAGTCCCAGGCAAATTTTATATAATACATCTTATTATTACCGAATAATAAGTATTAGTAAAGACAATATCCCCCCAATACACAGTCCCCTGTAGTGTCCCACGCCGGAAATTATGAGTCTTAATGGCAAATATTTTTTTTAATATTATTATTTTCTGAGTAATATATTTAATTATACTTGAATACAGTTGGAATCTTTTAAAATAACAATTTAATTTAAAAAACCGTAGTCGAATGTTGTCCTCACTTTTTTTGAACAGTCCCTTGTTACAATTTGAAAATTACAATGACATGGTAAATGTAACGCAATTCAGTGTGAAGTTCGTTCCCTATGCAGAGTTATGCGGGCTGACGCCATTTAGTCACTGTTACCACTGCGTTTGTCAGTGAACTCGTGTCTCGACGGCTAGTTTTAACAGTCCCCGGGCAGGCATTATCTTAATTGTTTAAAGTGTTAAAAGTGTAATGTTTTTTTAAATAATTGTATGCAGTGGCCTAACGTTTTTTAGCTGCCCCCCCCCCCCGCAACCTTTATTTCGGGCACCATTATTAGACCATACAAAAAATATTTTTAAAATACCGTATATCCCTGAACCCTGAGGGCCCGGGCCCTCTCAAAGAGAAATTTTCATTAAATTTTTCCGTTTTTATCAGAGTCCTGAGGCCCCTAGAGAAAAGTTCCGTTTCTTTTGGTGGTATTTTACATATATATAAATGTTTTTATAAATTTGTTTAAGGTCTTTTTCGGCATCTAAGGCCATTTTTCCCCATCTCTATTTATTTCAAATGATTGGTAGCCATTTCAAATGAAATACATTTTTCTCGCTTGGGACGGGAAGCTAACCCTGGGCCCTAGGCACGAGAAGCTAATGTCTTCTCTCTGAGCCACGACTGGAATTTCCGTAATATTTTGAACTAGATTTAAAAAATAATTAAAAAATTGGGGTATATAAATAAATTGATTCGGTTTTTTCATAAGAATTCCGAGGTGGTAAAATAAATTTTCAATCAATGTTTTAAATTGATCATTTTATGTCTGGTGAAAAAAGAGAATGCATTAGAGTTTTATCAAAACCTAAATACACTCCGCTAATGTAATTTAATTTAAGTGATTAATCAAAAGATTAAAATTATTTAATTTCCTTACAAAATCTTCTTCGTTTCTTTTCCTTTCTTCTTCTAATTCTTTATCATCAATCATCAATTTACCATCTTTTTCTTCTTTGGGCGGGTCTAGAATTAAAAAAAAATTAAAATAAAAAATTAGTAAGTTTTACTTAAATTAATTACCTGTGGGTTGTAAAATAATTTTAACTAAATTCAAAAGATGTGAATTCGATTTATATAATGCCCTTATTTTTGATTCCAAAACTCTTGATTCCTTATCAAAAGTATGCTAAATAAAAATTTAATGGCAATATTAGTAATAAATATAATTAAGAAAATTTCATTTTTTTAAACCACGTCCCTCAATTTCTATACTCCCTAGGTGGAGTAAAAGACGACAGCCTAATAGGGGAAAAATAAACCGGAAACGTTTTACCAAAATTTGTTCATTATCTAAAAAAAGTATTACGTGAAATCAAAAATAAAATTTTGGATCGTAGGCGTTTAACTGAAAATTTTCAGAAACTATTCAATTATCGAATTGAATTAAGGGTATTAAAATCGCGTTTTTAATCTTAACTATCTTAACTTACATAGTTGGAAAATGGGAAATCAATAGTGGCATATTAAAAACTGTGAACAATATTTATTTAGTAATTAGCCGCGCCGCCGCCTTCGGCGGGCCACGTCTAGCCAGGAGGGCTTCACCCCCCCTGGATTATATATATACAGTATATATAGATTGAAGATTTGAATATTTCAAATTATTTAGAAAAATTATATTTTATCAATTTAAAAATTGAATTATTAAATCTCACAATAATTTTTTTTTATAATTCGTTATATATATTAAATTTCAACTTTCTTATTTATGTCGTCACGGATTGGACGTCATGGCTTGCTAGCGTCATGGCTTTTTACGTCACCTCGTTACAAAGCGACATGCTGATAGAAGAACCAAAAAATTCGTACCGATATAATAAAAGTTTCATCTTTAAAATATTAGTAAAATTTCGAAAGTTTTACTTAAATTAATTTTCCTGTTGGGTTGTAAAATAAGTTTAACTAAATTCAAAAGATGTGAATTCGATTTATATAATGCCCTTATTTTTTGATTCCAAAACTCTTGATTCCTTCTCAAAAGTATGCTAAATAAAAATTTAATGGCAATATTAGTAAATAAATATAATTAAGAAAATTTAAAAACATACATTTTGTAAATCCACGTCCACTTACAATTTCTATACGGGTTCCCTGAGGTTGATGTCAGAATAAAAAGTAGGTAACGACAGTCCATAGTAATAGTGAGAGAAAAATAAAACCGTAGAAACGATTTTTAAGCATGGCAAAATTTAGTTAACATTATCTGAAAAAAAAATGAAAGTATTAACTGTTGAAAGCAAAAGTACACAAAAAACACTTTTAAGAGAAAAATTGTTGGCAGCAGAAATTGTAATTATCATAAACTATTTTATTAATTCCTCAGCTTTCTTAGATTCTATAAGCTCCAAAATATTTGATTAGCATCATTTGGCATTTTTTTTTACTGTCCGTTTTTTTCCAAATTTTAGCTCTCTTGGCATGTCTCGAATGAGAAATCCGTGCCGGTTCCTAAAATTTTACACATACGTGTCTTGAAAACATTTTTGAAATATAGAGTAGTGCAGAGTGCATATATTTTAATTAAATATACAAAAAATTTCCATATTTTCAAGTATTTTGCATCTAAAAATGAGTTAGTTACAGTACATTTTTATTATCACGGTTTGAATTGATATCATTTATCAAGGATTAGATGAAAATAACCAATATGTTTAGAATCGCCTAGAGGGTGGGTGAGAACAACTTTTGTTGTTGGCATTTAAACTTTGTGATGTCGATATAGTCTAATACTAGGGCGGCGAGGGCCGGGGGGGGGGCAAACTTTATGGTACGTAATTCATTAACGCGGCTTAATCTTCATGTAACACCTCCCTGCGTAACAAAAAGCGTTACAGCTCTCGAGCGCCTCGAAGGAAGGCGAGGCTAGACGAAGCCCACGCTTACCTTTCTTTCTCTTTTTGCGTGTGTGTCAGTATCGAAATTCGAGTCGCTCACATGCTTGTTTTAAAAATAAATAATTCGTTTCTTTTTTAAATAATATTCATATTAAATTATATTAGGAGTTGAAGAACTTCGTTCCTGGCGGGATTCCCACAACCCCGAGGGGGGGGGGGGGGCAAATATCACCCCTGCCCCTCCTTCCAAATGACGCCACTGGGGGTTAGAGGGACAAGAGAGAGGAAAATAGACTTTGTGGAAATTTACAAAATGTTTGTATTTAAATAAATTTATTTCTTAATATTAATATTATAAAATCCCAATGGATCTCCCCGTGAATCTCAAATAGAAGAGTAGCTTAAAAAAATTAATAGACCCAGGAGTAAATCCTAGTGGCGCTACTTAGTTGTAGTTTATTTTAATTTCTTAGAAAGAGAAAGTTTATTTACTTGTATTAATCAATATGAATAAAAAATTTATCATACACTTAATGTGGAAAATTACTATTATATCATACGTTATATTAAATAAATAGAATAAATGGATTTTTAATTTAAAACTCTTAAATTGATTAGATTAATTTTAACAGATTTAATGAAAGATATGGAAAGAAAATTCATGTTTTCGATAAGAATTAAAAGGCTTTAAAATATATTTAAAAAAGTAAAGAGAAAACTTATTAGATATTTGCATTATTTGCTACGTACCCGGAAAATATTTCGGTATAATAAAACTATCGATCAAAACTAGTCTCTCGTAAGGTAATTAAATGAAAAGCCTTCACATGCTCCGTTAACGTTGACTTTTTTAAGTCACGATACTTAAATTCCGAAAAGTAATATTTATCCATAGGGATAAGGTGATAGTGCCTTTTTTTTTTTTTTATAAATAATATTAAATATATTTTACAACCTTAATAAGCTTGAGGATTGCTTAAAGAAAATTTCTAATATCTGGAGATGCCTATAGAACAAAAGCATAAACATATTCGAAATCTGTTTTTATAGAGGATCTTTTTATTATTGGATGATTTTCCTTTAATTAATTATATATATTTAGTGTTTCGAATTTATTTTAATAATATTCTTGAGTAGATCTTATTATATATTCATCATAGAAAAATCTAAAAATTTTAATAATAAAATTATTTTTAATCGAAATTATTTAAAATTTACTATAATCAATTTTTCATAAAATTTCCAAGTCTTGCAAATTTTTTCAGATTAAGTTTAATTTATCAAACAAATGATTTAGAAATCAACTTTCTCTTGAGTTTGTCAATTTAATTTAATTAAACATTTGCATTTAAAAATATAGAATAAATCCAATAAATTTTCATATTAAACTTTCTTTTAAAAAAAAATCTGTTAAAATTAAAAAAACAAATTATAAATAGAGGATGAAAACTATAGAAAAATATATGCAAAAATAAATGAACATACTGTTTGTTGTCACGATAAAATTCTAAAAAGATATCTATTCTCTTGAAACGTGTGCACAATTCGCATTCATTTTCTAAAATAAAATATAATAAATGACAATTATTAATCAAATGCCTAACACCTGATAATGGATGATATCCC
>JAKCPI010029211.1:0-10217 GCA_023213315.1 Euborellia annulipes | reverse complement strand
GCCTGACAAAACTAAAGCAACTGAGTCGGAATGTCCTGGGTTTTTATCTTTAAGCGGTTATTACTCCGTTCCTGTTTATAATGGATTATAATGATCGATGGGCCCCTGAATTCCTCTGAAGAATTCTTAATAAAATGACGTACTATACATGGTATATTTTTATTTATTTCAAAAATTAGAAACAAAAATCTACAAAAAGAAAAAAATAAGAAGAAAGAGGATTGGACAAAACTAAAGCAACTCAAGTGACTGAATGTATAAAAAGGGAAAATCTCTTATTATTATTAATTAATTTCCTTAATATTTTGTAGTAAATCCACTGTAGTCGATGACCAGGCCCGTCATCTGAGGGGGGCATTGAAGAAATTAAACTGTTAATACAGTGATAAAAGTACAGTAATCGACAACAATCAACATGGCTCGCACAAAAATGTCGCGATTATTTTAAAATGAATATTATTGATGAATTTTTAAGTAGAATATCCCAAAATGATATTACCACAAAATATTCCATTAATAAATTCATTATTTCTCAATGGATAAAAAAAATATAAAGAGAAAGGAACTGTGAAAACAGTTCATGCGGGTGGGAGATCTCGAAAAACATCGCCGTGAACTGACGCTATGAGTGTAAGGGAAGTTAAAGAATGCCAGCAATTAATCCCAGAGAAGTTGTAAATGACCTCAAATGATCATTTCTCCACAGATGCAGGCCGAAGAGCAAGAGAAGCATGGTCTTAGTGCTACGCAACCTGCAGAAAAGCCCTAGATCAGAGAGGAACATCGGCGGGCTAGGCTAAAATTTGCCAAGGAGCATTTGAATTGATCTCTGACAAGTTGAGGGCGGTACTCTTCTCTGATGAGTGCAAATTTAATTCCTATTCAGTTCAATTCAAATGCTCCTTGGCAAATTTTAGCCTAGCCCGCCGATGTTCCTCTCTGATCTAGGGCTTTTCTGCAGGTTGCGTAGCACTAAGACCATGCTTCTCTTGCTCTTCGGCCTGCATCTGTGGAGAAATGATCATTTGAGGTCATTTACAACTTCTCTGGGATTAATTGCTGGCATTCTTTAACTTCCCTTACACTCATAGCGTCAGTTCACGGCGATATTTTTCGAGATCTCCCACCCGCATGAACTGTTTTCACAGTTCCTTTCTCTTTATATTTTTTTATCCATTGAGAAATAATGAATTTATTAATGGAATATTTTGTGGTAATATCATTTTGGGATATTCTACTTAAAAATTCATCAATAATATTCATTTTAAAATAATCGCGACATTTTGTGCGAGCCATGTTGATTGTTGTCGATTACTGTACTTTTATCACTGTATTAACAGTTTAATTTCTTCAATGCCCCTCAGATGACAGGCTGTCATCGACTACAATGGATTTACTACAAAATATTAAGAAATTAATTAATAATAATAAGAAATTTTCCCTTTTTATACATTCAATCACTTGAGTTGCTTTAGTTTTGTCAATCCTCTTTTCTTCTTATTTTTTTCTTTTTGTAGATTTTTGTTTCTAATTTTTGAAATAAATAAAAATATACCATGTATAGTACGTCATTTTATTAAGAATTCTTCAGAGAATTCAGAGACCCATCAATCATTATAATCCATTATAAACAAACGGAGTAATAACCGCTTAAAAGATGAAAACCCGAACATTCCGACTCAGTTGCTTTAGTTTTGTCAGGCACTGTATATAGAGAGAAAGTATTGGATTCATTTCAAAAAATTCGATCTCGAGATTTTGATGTCACCCGTATCCGAGTGGTTTTCCCAACATGTCTGTCTCTCTGCGTGTCTTTCTGTCTGTGAACAAAATATCTCAAGAACGAAAAGTGTCAGGAGATGGAAATTTTACATTTAAGTTGAGCACCCTCCTGAGACGTGAAAATAAGCTTTTGAACAAGAGTTGGCCTACTAGTACTTTATTGATGTACTTTTTCAGTTTTTTTAGGATTTTCTCAAAATTCACTCTAACAAATAAATTTTGTCGCCTGAGATGGGATGCGAACCCGCAACTATTAGAACATAAGCACGCTAACACCTACACCAAGGCCCGAAGGCCTCAACATCTTAAAAACAGAAATAATTTTTTGGGTTTCTGACAGACTTTATCTTAATTAATCAATGAATAAAAGTGGCGTTAGGGGCTTAACCCCTTCCTCCCTCCCACAGGAGTGAGAAAAATAAAATCATCGTTAAATAAATCAATCAATAAATAAAATCCATTACCAGAAAAAGTGAACGAACGAAAATTGTCATTATTATATGCTGTAATCAACTTTTTTATCAAAATTAATTTTTAAATCTGATTTCATTAATACAAGCAACTCCTACATTCCGAAAAGAGATTTAAGGGATTTTTGAAGTGAAGGATGAATCTCAACTTATAATCCGTGTCATGACGTTGAAATATTTAATCCTTTAGATTCATTTTGATTATGTTAATTAAACTGTCAGAAAAAAAGGCCTCAAAATAGACTTTATAATTTTAAATATATATACAGTATATAGAGGCTTTTATTTAATCTAACTTAATAAATTAAAAGTTATGTTTTCTTTTGTTGGTTACTTTTCTTACCGAGCAGATCCAGATAGCAATTTTTCTGACAAATCATTTGCCAGTTAATCTTTTAACAAATTTAGATTTTCAATTCTAAGTTCCGAACCACTCTAAACAGGAAAATTATTCATTCCTCTTAAAGATTGTGAATTCAGCCAAGTGGAATTTCAAATTACCAGACTGACGTTTCGGCCGCTTGTTTAGGCCAACTTCAGAGCTAATATTTCCATGCAAATAACATCCATTCTATCCTCTAAACAAAAACGATAACTTTTAACATCTTAAATCAGCGTTAATTCATTTTAACATCTCCTTGCCTCAAATTGTTATTCTGTAAGCTAAATTTTTAACGCCAAAACGTTAACATTTAGTTATTAGTGTTAAAAATTAATGTAATATCAATGTGAGTCCTTTAATATTTTAACGCCGAATTTAAAATACCTAAAAAAGCGAGGTTATGATTTTGACAGCTTTGAGATAAAAGCAACATGTTAACGTCGCTGTTAAAACTTTGTTTAAATAATAGTATTTTTTAACGCTCGTGTGTTAGGTAGACCTACAAAATTGAAAATTAGAGGGTTTTGATGAGTGAAAAAACTCAAACAAGCAGAAAACAGCTATCTTCATATGGATCGTAAACACCTGATGCTAAAAAGGTTAAATGTTAAGTCGCTGTTAAAACTTGGTTTAGAGGAATAGCATTTTTTAACGCTGATGTTATTACTTAACTTTTTAACACCCAATCTATGATGTTAAATTTTAGAGAATAGACTTGATCGGCTGCTAAAATCTTGAAATTTGTAACTATCTTTAACTTCTTGGCCATAGTGTTAGCTTAAATAGTTGTCCTATATTTTAGAAAATATTATGACTTTATTTATTTTATTTAATTTATTTATTATTTTGCGAGTATATTTTACATATAATATTATATGGTTTTCGAATGGGGTGGGGGCGCTAAAAAGGTATTGTGCCCCGGGCGCGAGATTAAGCTCACTACGCCACTGCATTTGGTATCCAAGTGGCTTAAATAAAATCTTCGGACTGCCTGGGGTCAGATCCCGCGACTTTTGGTATACGAGGTTAGCACGCTAACCCCTACATCAAGCCCTGAGAGAACTAAAAAATATAAATTTATATAAAAATATTTTTTTTATTTATTCATATTTATTATTTTAATTAAAAACCTCCGTCCCAGAATCTTCTTTTATTTTATTTATAAAACTAGAAATCATTTCGAAAATTGATCTTGGTGGCCAATATTCGCGCCTCCCCCTTTGACTAGTCCGCGCCTCACAGTTTGGAAAACGCTGCCCTAGGGTGTGAAAATAAACTTTTAATCAAAATCGACCAAAGACTACTAGTACTTTACTGATGTACTATTTCAGTTTTTTTTCGATTTTCTCAAAATTTGCTGCAACAATTTTGATTAAAATTCAATTATTTTTTAGATGCACTTTAAAATGTATATTCTCATTTTGTCACTGAAATCTTCTGAAGACCACTTTACTCTTTTATAGGAGAAATGGTTGCCATGTTAACAAGTTATAAATATTTTCTCATAAATTTTACATCTTGAAAATCTAATGTGTCGCACTGTCGGAAACTAAATATATGTCGATAGAAAAAATCTGGTCTGACCCGTCACAGCAGATATTTTACATAGAAATACTATTCATAGAGAAATTCTTTTGAAATTTGAATCCTGAACTAAGTCATTATTACCCCATTTACCCTCCCCTACTTGAATGCGTTAGTGCCTCTCCCCCTCGCCTACCTCCATTGCCACCGAATGTCTACAAAGTATCCGAGATCAAAAAAAAAATGTTTAAATAAAATAATGACACGATTGAATGAAATTTATTGGAATGATAATTGATTGCCGCAAGCAAAATGTAAGGGGTTGTTTTTATTACTTTGTAAGAATACTTTGGATCATGATAGTAATAATATAAATAGTTATACTCTTAAATCAAATCGTACTTGTTCGTATTTCATTTATGAGTAATAAAAAGTTTTATTATAAAATCATTCCAGGGGATTTAATTATTTGAAATGTTTTCACATTTAAAGTAAAAAAATTTCTTCATTTTCATTTTTTAATAACTGAGGGATAGAATTAAATAATTATTCTAAAATGAGTTTAAAAGAAATTAAAAACTTTCTTTGGAATTTTTTCTTAATGAATTATTATGAGCATGCTTGGATTGAAATGAAAAATTATTCGAGCCTATGCAAGACCTCATGGCTCATAATAATGGAGGCAAAAAGGGGCAGGACTATCGTTAAACAAAACCCCTACCACCTCTCCCCGAAAAAATTTTCTTTCTACAACTCTCCAACTATCAATATATTCATTGAGGATTGAATAAGGGCTTGTATGGCCCTAAATATATTATTTTTTTAATAACTAAGCCGCGATAGAAAGTTTCCCAATTGTTAATTTCTCAAAAGTGGAGAAATATGCTAATAAACCTTTAAAAAATGTTTACGAATTATCAATAGATGTGCCAATTGAATTTTCAGAGTAAAAATGGTTAAAGGGATACCCACGCCCACACCAGGGACACACACAGTAGATCGAAAGTGACCGAGGAAAAATGTATGTCCCTGGTGCGGGCGTATACATCCCTTGATCATTTTTAATCATTTTTACTCGTGTTGTCTGCCTTATATCTTTCTTAAAAAAAAAAATCTGGTGTGACTGGCGCACAGCACACAACTTTCTCTTACCTTCGGTAATCGAAAGTTGTGTACTGTGCTTGTCACACCAGATTTTTTGTGTCGACATGTATTTAGTTCCCGACAGTACGGAACATATGAATTCAAGATGTAAAATTTATAAGTATGGGAAAATATTTATATTTTGTTACCATGGCAACCATTTCTCCTATCTTCCCTATGAAATACAGGAGTAAAGTGGTCTTCAGAAGATTTCAATCGCAAAATGAGAATATACATTTTAAAGAGCATCTAAAAAATAATTGATTTTTGAATTAAAAAAAAAATCGTTGGAGCAAATTTTGAGAAAATCGAAAAAAACTGAAAAAGTACATCAGTAAAGTACTAGTAATCTTTGGCCGATTTTGATTAAAAGCTTATTTTCCGGTCCCGGGGGGTGTTTAACTTAAATATAAAATTTCAACCTCGTAGCTCAATTCCTTCATGCTTAAAATTGAACACACACACACACACCCACCCACCCACCCACACACCCACAGACAGACCATGTCGCGAAAACCACTTTTTTGGATTCAGGGGACCTCAAAACGTGAAGATCCATCAAAATCTCGACATCGAATTTTTGACATGAAACCAATACTTTCTCTCTATATATATATTACATATATACATAGGTAAGAGAAAGTAAAAAATGTGAGGAGAATGCCCCGCAAATTTCCTGAAACATTTATTTTTCAAAAATCAACCAGGTTAAGAAATTTAGTTTCTAATTTAATAGAGAATTTAGAAAAAATTAACCTAAATTTTAAGTAATTGATTTGTCGAATTAAGCAATAAAATTATGAAAATTAATTGAACTTTATTAATAAATTTAGGGACGTTTAGTCAATTATTGTTGAAGAACTGTGACTGTAGGCGATGGCGTCATAAAAATAACAAGACACAAACAAGTTTGCAGCCTAATTTTCATTTATTTAGATTCTTCCCCTCACGGTTGATGTTTCGGCCTGAGGTCTAGGCCATCTTCAGGCCGAAACGTCAGCCGTGAGGGCTAGAATCTAAATAAAAGAAAATTTGGCTGCAAACGTTTTGTTATTTTTCTGACTCCATCGCAATTAGTCAATTATCAAATAATTCTATGACTTCCAGCCCTAAAAGTGAAAGATAACATTTTTTTCAAGACATGGTACATATACAGTAGCTAATCTCGATTCCAAAAAAAAAAAAAATTGGATTAGCAAATTTTTCCATAGAGAAAGAATCTTCGGTAGTAATAGCATGGGCGTACCCAGGATCTAGGTAGGGTCAGATCATGGTCGTCCAGGGGGGAGATCATGGTCGACGAGATTGTGACATAGCTTTTTTTTATATAGAGGGGCAAAGCCTTCGAATTAAAGGCATAAAAACCCTCGAGTCCTAACAAAAAAAATCATCCACCAATTTCGTTTCATCACTTTATAAAAATTTAATTATTATTTTTTTTTTTGCTTCTAGGGGGAGGGGAGGCGGCTGCCCCCCGCTGGGTCCGCCCATGAGTAATAATAAAATACAAAAATAATAGGTCGGTGACCCTCTTTCCATTATGAGCGATGAAATTGAAATCATATCCTCTACTAATTCATTTAAATGCCTAAATAGCTCAGGTGCCTAAAAAGACAAAGTATTCCCTAAACCTGAAACAGTGAAAACTGAATAAAAAGAGAAAGAAAAATTTTTGTTTATCATTGGTTTTTGTTTTGTTATTGCTGAAAAGCAAACCCCTACTTCCAGATGAAGATCAAGGAATGCTGGGTCTAAATAATGCAAGCTAGTGTTTCCCAACCAGCAAGCATCTAGAAAGTGTGAATATGATATGATATTAATATCCAATGAATGCCTCGATTCCAACTTGACAAGTCATAGGTATTTATGTGAGTTTGTTTATTAGTTGGTGTGCCAAACCGTCCACTAGCCCCCAGAGATCTCCAGGTGTGCTTCCCTTTGCTCCCGACTTCGCTAACAAGCGGCAGATCCTCGGGGGCCAGATAAATATGATGTTAAAAAAAATTTTAATTTATTTTTGTAATTAACTGTTCCGCCAAAAAAAAAATTGAGTTTGGGAACCAGTAAGATATAAGCTCCAAATACAATAGCAGCTTTACTAGGCCTACAATAAAGCGAATTTAATTTCGAACAAAACAAGAGAGAAATTAGATATTGTGTTTTAACCTAAAATTTCTATTCATTTATTGCAATTAGTGGCTTAATAGCAATATGAAATTAGTGGTTGTTATATAATATGGAGGATTTTGAAACGAGAATAAAATTGACGGGTAGGAGGTCTTCGACTCCCTTTAGGTTGATGTTCATATAAACTTTCTGATAACCAGAAGAGGATTGTAATAACAATTTTCTAAATAATTGAACATATTCCCTACTGGTACGTAAATAAAATCCAAATCAAGTTGAGTGGAAAAGGGAAGAGATCTGCTCTCTTAATTGAACAAAAGCTTTCAAATTATATTTTAGAGATAATATTTAGGAATTTAGTTGAGTGGGATTAAACATTTCCCCAGAAGAAGCTTATATTATTTAATAATCAGGCAATTTTATCTTTGGGGAATTAAGTGATAATAAGATCGGAATATTTTTACTTTCTCTTACCTATGTATATATGTAATATATATATAGAGAGAAAGTATTGGATTCATGTCAAAAATTCGATGTCGAGATTTTGATGGATCTTCACGTTTTGAGGTCCCCTGAATCCAAAAAAGTGGTTTTCGCGACATGGTCTGTCTGTCTGTCTGTCTGTGTGTCTGTCTGTCTGTCTGTGTGTGTTCAATTTTAAGCATGAAGAAATTGGGCTATGAGGTTGAAATTTTATATTTAAGTTAGTCACCCTCCTAGGGCGTGAAAATAAGCTTTTAATCAAAATTGGCCAAAGAGAACTAGTACTTTACTGATGTACTTTTTCAGTTTTTTTCGATTTTCTCAAAATTCGCTCTAACGATTT
This sequence comes from Euborellia annulipes, assembly GCA_023213315.1. NCBI lineage: Eukaryota > Metazoa > Arthropoda > Insecta > Dermaptera > Anisolabididae > Euborellia > Euborellia annulipes. The sequence goes on along the minus strand of JAKCPI010029211.1, from coordinate 1,963 downwards.
TGATTAAAATTCAAAAATCAATTATTTTTTAGATGCTCTTTCAAATGAATATTCTCATTTTTCTCTCAAAATTGTTTGAAGCACACTTTACTCTTGTACTTCATAGGAATAATAGGAGAAATGGTTGCCATGGTAACAAAATATAAATATTTTTCTGTTTATAAATTTTACATCTTGAATTCTAATATATTGGCGCCCACGGGGCTTGGTGTAGAGGTTAGCGTGCTAACCTCATATACCAAACGTCGCGGGTTCGGACCCCAGGCAGTCCGATGATTTTATTTAAGCCATCTGGATACCAGATGGCTTAAATAAAAATGCCTGGACCCTAATATATATAAATTCATAAATAACGGTTATCGCAAATGTCTTATATGGCCTGAGCTGCCGAAAAGACAGTGTGAATGTGTGTGTGAGTGTGAGTGTGAATGAGAAAAAAGTGTGAATGTTTTAAAAAAAAAAAAAAAAAAAAAATATATATATATTGGCGGAAACTAAATATATGTCGACACGAAAAATCTGGTGTGACAAGCACAGTACACAACTTTCGATTACCGAAGGTAAGAGAAAGTTGTGTGCTGTGCGCCAGTCACACCAGTTTTTTTTTTATTGAATTTAAAGAGTTGTAAGAAGAGAGAAATTAGATTCTTCGAAAAATTCAAATATTTGTGTCGTCATAAAATAATCAGGGACTCACAAACTGTGAGCGCAAGACCTACGAGTTACCAGAGATAAGAATGTCATTTTTTCTGCTCTTATGCCATCGATTTTTCCTTTCTCTAGGGAACCTTTACCTCCGTTTTCTTTCTTCTTTCTTGATAGCACCTAAATAATAAATAGTTACAGAATGCGCCTAATGATCAGATTTATATCAAAGGATTAAAATCACGAGCCTCTTGTGGGTTCAAAGTAGATCTATTGCATGTTAAATTAGGTCCCAGTTTGAACCCCAAAATGGTACAAATTTCACTTTTACCAATTCGGTGACCTAATAATAAAAGTTAGGGCCTATTAGTAAATGGTATGGTCTCAGAGTTCAATGTCGAAGCTAGGTGGACTTCAGTGCTATAAATCGGACCCTATTCAGTACCAGAGGGATAAAAGAAGGCGCTAATTTCAACTCGGGATAATGCACTTTATGGTCTTATTTGGACGCCCAAGAAAAAGAAAAAGCCCAGAAATAGAGATTTTTATTATATTCTTTTTCTTTTTTTATTTTATTCTTTTTTTTGTTAAAAGAAAATTGTAATTTAAAATTTATCTTTATCCCTGCTATGTTGTAGCTCTAAGGATGGTCTCAACCGAGACCGAAACGTCAGCCTAATGGGTATTAAATAAATACTAGCTGCTTCTCTTTCTTCTTCTTGCTACTTCAAAATATTCTTTTTAAAGGTTGATTTACATTTTGGTATTATATTTTTACAGAAATTTAAAATCAACCTTTAGAAACTCCGTTCCTGGGCTTTTTCTTTTTCTTGGGCGCCCAAATAAGACCAAATATTATTTTAATCCTTTGATATAAATCTGATCATTAAGCGCATACTGTAACCACGATATTTATTATAGATGCAATCAAGAAAGAAAAATTAATGGCATAGAGGAGCAGAAGAAACGCCATTCTTTGTTTTGGTAACTCGTATTGCTTCCATTCACCTCTCAACTCTTGACCTGAGGCTCAGGGTTCTACCAGTCAGTAGAGACGGGGTCTAAATGGCCTTCGATGCCGAAAAAGACCTTAAATAAAATTAAAAACTATTGTGAGTTCTTAATGGGGTTCAGGAGCGACGTCTAAACGTACTTAAAAAAAAAACTAGACTATTATAAGGAATTTTTCAATAAGGTTTTTTTTTTAAATGAATTAAATTCATAAGAGATTATTGGGACATCGAGCTATAATTTTTTTAATGACTTATTAAAAAATTATGGTAATTAATTTTTTTGTTATCAAGCAAATACAAAAAAA